>QOVD01002738.1:0-32176 GCA_003521225.1 Tuber microsphaerosporum | reverse complement strand
GTGGTAGGTAGGTAGGTAGACAAAGTATGGTATGATACAGGTGGTATGATAGTTGGGGGGTTTTTTTTTTTGAAAGAAGAGGAATTGTGGGAAGTTAAAAGGGTTGGGAAGAGGAGGAGTTGGGAGGAGTAGGAGAAAAGCTCTTCTCGGTTTTTTTTTTTTTTAGTTTTTAGTTTTTAGTTTTCAGTTTTTTTCCATGGCGTAAATAGGTGATAGAAGAGGAAGGAAAAAAGAAAACTTGGCGAGTTCCTGGCGTGTTATTGGAGCACGTGGGTTGCATGGAGTGTCACTCGAGGTTTTGACCGTATCGCCTGTTGGAAACTGTGGCTTCTTTTAGATCCAGTTACTGGTATCGTGGTTGACCTCATCGTATACCGGTACTTTTTAGTATATGGATGCCAAGATGACGTCCTCCCGAGTAGCATAGCTGTCCAGTTGTGGCTGCTATCTTCTCGTAGTTATATTAGACCTCCACTCTCGCGGGAAATAGAGAGGTGAACGGTAAATAGAGAGGTGTTGAATGAGGATATTTTTCAACATCGCCTTAGGCATACCGTACCGCGAGTTGCAGCAAAAGAGAGGTCTACGGTATATGTTGTGATGTTATTTATATCTGCAAGAGGGTTTATTCATACCGTATAGTTTAGGGTCCTGTTTATCCCTCCTAGATAGATAGATAGATAGAAAAGCAAGCAGTCCTGCTACCTACCTATACGCGTCTACTTTTGTCTCCTATTTACGTATCATACCTCGATTTACAGCAAGGTTGACCATTGGTTTGTTAGATGTTGTAAAGGGCGAAAGGGACTATCTAGGGGTGCGACGATCTACCGTGAGAACTCAAATAAATGGTCCTTGTGCTATGTAGGACGTTGGAGTTGTCTCTCTCTCTTTCTTAGTAAGGTTTTCCTGTTTTTTTTTGTTTTTGTTTTTGTTTTGTTTTTGTCTCGTGGAAGTAGATTTTTGGTGCGTTTTTCGCCCCCCCTTTTTTTCCGGAGGAGGAGGAAATTTCGGACTACTATATAAGTTAATACCTGGCACAAGGGCCTTTATTCGAGTTTCCTTATCGTAGTGGTATTTCGGGGTATTATACCGGTATTAAAACCCGTTAAAGTCGCGTATTCAATGTTGGATGCCGTATCATATCTTAGCTCTGAGTCGGACCTTACCTTATCATACACGATAAGTTAATCTTATTAGGCCCTCAACTGTACTCGTAGCAAGGGACCGTGAAGCTGGTGTAGGTAGTCTGGGTATCATAGCTAGGGAAGCTATTACGGAATTCTGTAATAATTTGTCTCAAGAAGTTATTATGGTTGTACTTGTACTGTGTGACCTATCGTGTGCAGTACCGGCACTGTACTAGCGGTTAGGCAGGGTGTCAAATTTATTATTCCCATCGGGTTCTGTCTTTTTATTGGAATTGCTTGTTATTATACTATAAATAAAGATAGATCAGATTAAGATTAAGATTAAGGTTGAATTTGTTATCAGTAGAAGCCCCGGAGAGCTTCTATTGATGTCTGGGGTTCTGTTGATGGGATGATATGATAACGGACTTTTGACCCTTCCCAAGTACGATCGTACAAGATTAGATTAGATGGCTAGCTTTTTTTTTAATAGAAAAAAAGAAAGAGAGGGGGGAAGAGGGGATATCAACGGCACAACGTATTTTACCTAAGTTAAGTAGGTAAGTTTGGAACTTCCCCAGGTTTCGAATCATGAGGCTGGCATGGGGAGATGGTATTTGCACCAGCAATTGGTGACCCCCTACCGGTAGTAATACTTGAGCAGTACCTCATTTCGTATTGGAGTTTGACGGTGATCTGGTGGGGGTTTTATATAAATATTTTTTTTCTTTTTTTCTTCTTCCCCTTCGTGCAGTAGGGCAAACAATGTCATGAAGGTGGTTGGAGATAAATATTCGTGGGCGTTGGTGTACGGGGTAAGATTCTCTTCATTAACCACTTGACTGGTGCTCGGTGGGCCTCTCCGTATGTAGGCTGGTGATCGCTCGGCCTGAGGTTTCGCACTGAGAGGTTGCGGCGATATGGATTAATATATGTGATAAATCTCTCACCCACGGTTCCAATGGGCAGGAATGCGGAGGAACGGTTGGTCAATGCTTTGAAAAAGGTGAAGAAAAAAAAAAGTTCACCACCCGATATATAAATTCGTGGCGATTGATGAGACGTGATTTACTCAAGGGCACGATGCTGCGCTTCAAGCAAGGAGTGAGTGAGGTTGAAGTTGAGCGCGAAATCGGATAAGTAGCAGTTTTATGGATCAATTCAAACTGGCCAATGGGAAGAAGGATAAATTGGCTTACGGTATTTATCGGTTGCTAACACGAATCAGTAAGTTTTAACAGGTTACCAGTTATTCGGCGGGCCGGTGCATCGTGAGGGAAAAAATCCCCTAGATTGTCCCTCCGCTTGGGATTGGGATAGCAGGGAAAACATTTTTTTGGGGGGAAAGGTAATAAATCGCATGGGGAAAAGGAGACACGTACATACGGGTACAGGATGAGGGTTTGGTGTGAGCTTATCACATTATAATACCATCATCAGAGGCAGCAGCAGCAACTTGTGGGAGCTTGGACCCATCCTCTCTCGTGCTACCCTTTGAGAGAAGACCGTTTCTGAACATTCTTCCTTCTATGATACGGGATATCACAATGATCGGAGTGTTTTGCGAGGGGGGGGAGTCGACCAATGTAGGGCCGTAGATGTGTATCAGAATTACCAGGTGGGTAACGTAGAGAATTATCTGTATTGAGAATAAGTCTGTTTCTTCTTCTTTTTGTGGTTCCTGGCTCTAGTCGACCTTGGTGTCGCCGAGCCTGCTAACTGTAGACTCGGGGATACTTTAACTTTCTTTCTTCCCTCCTCCCTCTCTCCTCCCCACCCTGCTAACGACGACCGACGACCTACACCGGTATATAACAACCTGACACCTTTTCCACATCCCAACAACCACGAACTCCTACTCCACCCTGACCTGCCCTAACCCCTTACCGTAGCCCTCAACTCTCAGCGGCATGCCTGGGAAGCTGCTGTCTGACTCTCTCGCCATGGCTTCCTCGACTTCAACAGCCGGTGTCACAACCGTCGCCGCATCCGCTCCCGTAGTCATCCCTTCCTCACCATCACCCACCACAAATCTACCTACTACGACAACAACTACTACTACGCAACCGCCACCGCCTCCCACACTGCCCTCTCCCACACTGGAGCTCGCAGCTACCCTTGCTATTGACACCCAGCCAAATACCGACACTTTGGAGACTTCAACCTCAAATATGTCGGTTCAAGATCATGACAGGGACGCTACTGTGGATTCAATTTCGCAGAGAGTCTCACTGACGTTACAAGAACATGCACAACATGCACAACAGTCGATTAAACAGCAGCAGGATTTGCAGCAGTTACAACAGGTGGCTCAGCAACAGCAGCAGCAGTCCCAAAATCAGCTTTCTTCTCAGCTACAGACTCAACCGCCACCACCGCCTCAACAACAGCAGCAGCAGCAGCAACAGCAGCGGCGGCAGATCCAGCAGCAGGTCCAGCAAGAGGCATCACCAGGTCCTAGCGGTGGTCAAGTTTGCAGGTAGGGTTTTGTCATTTATTCGTACATTTGCTTTTTATTTGTTTATTTCCAAGTTCGAGTTTTTCACCCTTTTTGCTTTCCCCCGGGGGTTTCTTATCATTATTCTGGGTCCGGGAATGTGCTCATATCTTTCTGGGTGGGAACGCAAACAGCAATTGCCGCACTACACGTACACCTCTTTGGCGCCGCGCACCCGACGGCCAAACTATTTGCAACGCCTGCGGGCTGTATCTAAAGGCTAGGAATCAGTCACGCCCTACAAATCTAAAAAGGCCTCCTCACGGTTCTACTATAGGCTCTCTTCAATCTTCGCTAGGGGCCACCTATGTTGCTGCCGACCAGGTCGCTTCGGGAACCTGTCCGGGTGGGGGTAGATGCAATGGGACTGGAGGGGCGGAGGGATGCAATGGGTGCCCTGCTTTCAACAATAGAGTCAGCAAAGCAGCACAGTTTACTGTGGCAACCTCGGCGAATGTAAATGGGATTCCCATGGACCCGGCGCTCACCAGCCAAGACACTGCTTCTCCGTGTCCTTCTGCTCCAGCGCAACAGACTCAGCAGCAGCAGCAGCAAACTCAGCGGCAACAAACTCAACAGGCTCAGCAATCACAGCGGGCCTCGCAATCTCAACGACCATCTCAAATCCGTCAACCATACACACAGGCTACGGTTGTCAGGACAGGCTCCCCCACGAATACTACAGTCGTCGTGGCATGCCAGAATTGCGGGACAACCATCACACCGTTATGGCGCAGGGATGAGAGTGGTCATACAATTTGCAATGCGTGTGGTGAGTTATAATAATTTCAGCTAGCCAATCCTCCCGCATAGTTTTCTTATCAGATCGTACGATTTGAATTGCAAGAGGCGTTTAATCTTCTCGATTAGCCGAAGCAAGGAAAGTGGACTCCCTTGTTCATGTCGTGTCACCCCTAACCCTTGATGATCTGATTTGATTCGATTGATAATCACCTCGCCACCTGCACATACTCGGGTCAATCAGATATGCTTTTCCGAGGCATTTTTTGTCTTGTTTCAAATTCCCCTGTGCTTTCTCATTGTGTTTTTGTATTTTCTGTTATACTTGATGTATGCATCCTCTCCCTTTTTCGCTCCTCCTATTTATTGTTTTTTTTATTTCTAGTTTTTGTTAGTAAGATTAGGAAGATAAGATTGGACGATTGCTGATTTGTGCGATGAAGGTCTTTACCATAAACTCCATGGCGTACATAGGCCGGAGGCCATGAAAAAGAGTGTTATTAAACGACGAAAACGAGTTGTTGTTCCGACAAATGGAAACAACAATACTGCTCCTGCCCCCGCTCCTGCAGCTGCCCCAGGAAATGAATTTCACCAACAGCTCTCGGCGCAAACTCCGACACCTGCCGGCAGGGCAGACTCATTCTCAGTAGTCCAGCAGCAGGGGCAGCAGGGACAGCATGGTCTACAGCCGACTGATGTATCGGACGATGACACGGTGATGACTGACGCGAACGGGAATTCCTTGAGACAACGACAGCTGCAACATCCCGATCCTGAGCAGAGACAATACCCCCCACTTGTGGATTTTACAGGCGCTTTCCGTCAAGATAAAACTGATAATAATGCCCCAGAATCCGGCACTGAAGCAGATTCGAATCAGACACCCATTCCCTCTGATCTATCCAATTCTTCTGCTGCCGCCCTCGCCCAATTATCCGCTGACAACCCTTCACAACCACGCAAACGCTCTCTATCAGTTGCGGAAGCTGACGGTGATAATCAACGTACTCATTCTATTCATTCGATATTAAACCCTCACGGTCAAATGAGTAACGTACCCATTGAACCTAGCCTCCTTGCTCTCGGTACGGGCGGCAGCGAAACCATTCTCACCGAAGAGCAAAAGAGACAGTTGCTCCTCCAACGCAGGAACGATCTCGAACGCGAGAGCAAGCGTATCAAGGCGGAGATGGAAGAGTGCGACAAGGAATTGGAGAAGTTGGCAGCTGTAGCGTCTGCCACCTCGGGGGCTGACCAAGTTGTGATCATGGCAAACGGAATTTCCACCGCCGGCGGGTTCTAGAAGTATTCGCCCTTGGAATTCGATGTTTACACCTAGTTCACTTCTACACCTTCCTCGTTACTTCCGAAAACGCATAGGCGGGGAGGGAGTGTCGAAACAGCGGTAGCGAGATGTATCGTTCAATCTTGGGTCGGGGTTTAAGTGGACACAATCGCCTTGGGGGCGTTAGGCCCTTTACATGTTTCGGCCTTTTCTTTATTTTCTGTCAACCATTCCTTCTGGGTTCTGGTATGCTCATTGTTTTTTTTTTTACTTTTGATTTCATTTTTACTTTTTGTTGTTGGCGCGTGTTCCCGTATCCCGTACACTCACTTTGCTTTACACATACCTGCTCTCCCACCTCTTCTTGGCCACTCTTTTGTCTTTTTGGTGCCCTGATGTGAAGGTCTCTTTTTTTACTCTTTCTTCATTGCTCTGTTTCCATATTCTACTCATCCCGGATGTAAAGTTGTGTGCGTGAGGATCTGGTTAGTCGGTGAGGCGTTTAGTTTAGCTCAGTTAGGGTTTAGTTCATACTCGAGTATATAGTTCATTCCATTCCTCTCAACTTCCTCCTTCTATCCCTGGGGCATATGTGATAACGGGGAATTCCTGTATTGTACTTTATTCTCACTTCCCTATTCTCACCTTGTGAATTTCTAGGCTAGGGGGATCATTGGATGGTCGGTTTGGGGCCGGGGAGGGGGGGAAGGTGATTGTACTTTATAGTTTTCATTGATAATGAATGGTGTATGCTAGTCACGGTGTGTCACTCGGGAGTTGCGTGTTGGGCCGTTCAAATTTTATCAATATCCTGGTAGCGCCGTTCGGTTGGTGGGAGGGGTGCAATGACGGCGGGGAATTAGAGAGGAGGAGGAATGCGAGGAGGTGGGTGGGGTGGGGTTTTATTTGAAGTGTAAATTGAGAATGAGAATTCGACGGCATTGCGATGTTTTGTGGGAGGAAAAAGAAAAGAAAAGAAAAGAAAGAAAAGAAAGAAAAGAAAAAGAAAAAGAAAAGAACGGGGCAATTCCGAGAAGAGCTGGGGTGTATCTTACTACATCGCATGCATGGGAATTTGAAGTATTATACTAGTCTGAATGAAAACCGTAGGTTGTTTCTCCTTGGGCATGCCCACTTGAACTACCCCCTTCCAATTATCATAACCACTAAAGTCGGGACCTGAGCATTATTAATGCTGTTCCCCCAGTCAGTCACTGCCGAAGAAGAAGAATCTCCCTATTGAACTATAAATAAATAAATAATATCAACCCCATCGTTAAACGTTATCTTTCTCCGCAGTGAATGAATGAATGAATGAATGGATGGGCGTTGTTAAAAAAAAAAAACTTTCCGTAAGGCTGCGGTAGCATATGTAACAATCGGATTTTTAGAAGCAAAAAGGATCCACAACTCACACAAACACACATGCTCTGCTATGATATATCATATGTAGCATAAGTTAAGTTAACTTAAGTGAATATTTGGAACCCCCCCTTCGAGAGTAATCGGATCTGAGAATATGTATAGTACGCCTACTCATCATCATAATCACCATACCTGTTCGAATGTAATACAGGTGGATTGTGGATTGGATTGTATTATAGAGATCCAAGTTACCACGTTACACTGTACTTCCGAATTCTGCATATTGTGGATAGGCGGGTAGGCCATGTCCTTTTCTTTTCTTTTCTTTCTTTTCACTTACTTTATTTTCCTTCCTTCCTTCCTTCTTTCTTTTCCTTTGGGGTTTCGTAAATGCCCTGAGGGTGGGTATTATAGTATGGGGCACGTACAGTAATGATCGTTTGTATTTGATTTGGTGGTGGTGATGGGGGGGGAGTTTTTTAAATTTTATTTTTAGCAGCGGGAAGGAGGGACGATACGATTGTATGATAATATGGAAGGGCCCGGGGGCGTCGGGTTTGTGTTTTGATTGATGTTTTTTTTATAGTGGTATTATATATTCTGTGGTATGATATTTATCGTTCATAGCGGGGTTGGGTAAACTTGTATGTACCCGTATTGTACTCGAGTACTAGTACCCTGGCGTGATTGCACTTGTATCATACTCGTACTCTTGGTGAAATTGGGGCATTTTGGGGGGTGGGGGAATGATTGGCTCTATTGTCATAGGTGCTCACTCGTGATTTAGATTTGTTAGGCTGGTTTGAAATGAGTATCGGTATGATAACGGTAGTTTTTTGTTTTTCTTTTTTCTTTTCGTGTGTCGAGGTTGGTTGGTCGGAGAAATCTTAGGGCGAGTTTGTTACTACCATCACCCACTTTTGTTGTGCATGCTTCAACGACCAATGAACGAGTTTAGTGATAAGGATAAGGAAAACAGGAAAGGAAAAGAAAATAGCAAACAAAACGCCAACACCACTGTTGCTGCTAAGTTAGATCGAGCTCAACACCAAGCAAACTTCTCATTAGCAAACCATTCCACCTCCTCAACTGTGCTCCCAACTCCAGGCTCATACATCATGATGCTGGGAACCGAGTCGATTCTCTCGACCATCTGTCCACCGAGTCCCTTTCCGGCTTCCTCCACTGCCTCCTTCGGGTTCCAAACCTGGACACACGCGAGACCCCACTCCCTCGCCTCAGCCACCGCCGCGGCCAGCAAGTCCTTTGCATCCTCCTTACTGGGCTCGCCCGCGACGCGGAGAATGTGCAACTTCGGCCCGGCCTTTTGAAAGTCGTGGGTCCAGACGATCCATGCTGAGCCCGAGGCGGTGATTGCGCCTTTAGTGGTGGGAGGGGGGCGATTGTTGACGCTGGCGAGATGCTCTGCGCGGGCAAAGTGCCAATCAAAGGTTTTTGGATCGGGGTGGAAGGAGATGCGGGATTTGAGGGCTGGGGTGGCGGTCAAACTGGCCTTCAGGGCTTTGATATCCTGGGTGCAGAGGGGAGGGAGGGAGGCGGTTTTCAGCGGGGTTGTCGTGGCTGTGGCTGTGGTGGGGCAGGAGTTGGGGGATACGGGGATGTTAAGGTGGAGTGAAGAGTGCGGTTGCCATCCGAGCTTCTTGTAGAATTCCTGGCGGGGACATGAAAAAAATTAGCTTTCCACAGACACAGCTCGAGAGGAAATATTTCCAACCTTCCCGATATCCGAGTAGAGTGCGCTCAAAGCGCTCTCCCCACCATGCGACTTCAACTCCTCTCTCAGCATCTTAAGCATGAGGCTAGCATACCCTTTCCCCCTCATTTCCACCGGCGTGAAGACGCTCCCGATGCCATGTCCATGGCTAACCCGCACCTCATTACTCCCAGCTTCTAGGAAAAACACTTCTTTGCGGATGCTCTCGCAGGAAGCAAGGACCGTGGCCGGGTTGGTGGTAGGGTCTACGAGGGCCCAGTTTGTCAACCCGCCGTTCCCTGTTAGGGTTGTGTTTGAGAGGATTTCCTCGCGCTTGAGGTATTGTTTCAGTGTTAGGTGTTGGCCCCAGTATCTTTGATGCGTGCTGCGGATTTGGATGAGCTCTTGGGGAGTAGGGTTGCGGAGGTGGTGGTCTGTTGCTGGCATGGTGAGTTATATCGTTCGGGCTCTAGGTGATGGATTCGTTAGGAGGGGAGGTTGGGTGATGGTTAACTCAGAGGAGCAGGAGTAGGAGTAGGAGGGGTAGGGATAGTGGGTTTTAAGTGTTTACTGAATACCAGCAGATGATCTGACAGGTCCACTTCATTCCTTCATGACGGATAGAAGAGCGGGAAAGGGAGAGGATCGGCCGAGTACTTTTACTCCACATCACTGGCCAGCTATTATACCGCTACCCGTCGAGCTTGCCCGTCATACCGACTGCGTACTGTGCACTGTGCGCTGTGCACTGCGCCTTTGTGCCATCGTACATCACGGGCCTAGAAAGTGGATTACGGTTGAGGCTGGACTGCGGTATCTTCTGCCGATACAAGTATCCTTCAT
Organism: Tuber microsphaerosporum; assembly: GCA_003521225.1. Classification (NCBI taxonomy): domain Eukaryota; kingdom Fungi; phylum Ascomycota; class Pezizomycetes; order Pezizales; family Tuberaceae; genus Tuber; species Tuber microsphaerosporum. Next base: position 22,598 of record QOVD01002738.1, on the reverse strand, counting down.
CCCTGGATGCCTATTAGCAAAGAAGCTTCGGTCTCAGGAAGGTCTACCCAGTGAGACATTAGTTGCCCTGCTTTCATACTTGTACACGATAGGTTATGCCTCGTGACTTGGATTAGCAGCGCCTAGGAGAAGGGGGCAGTGGAAGTGATGGAAGAGGCCTGTAGTCTGGGTCGTGGTGCAACAGGCATGATGCAATAGTGTAGAAATAATTCTTTTCTTCTATTTCCTTCATTCATCCATCATATCAACTGCTTACCCGTGTTGTGTGATTACATGGAATGTACGAATACAAGTACCTACATCCCTACGTAGATACGTAGATGTGGAAGGACGGCGAGCTAATGATAAGAGTTAGATTTTCTCTGGGTTTATTGCCGTGGATAACCTTCCCTTACCTCCCTTCCCTCTGCACAACTTGGGAGCACCTGATTGGGTTTCCTCGAGATGAAATTCTGGCATGCTTGTGGATTTGGCTTATTTGGTGGGGGTGAGTTACCGTAAGAACTGGGATACTGTAATTGAACCTCGCGCTAGGACGTTGGAGTTGCCTTTGCTGGCAAGGTTTGGCCTTAAGCCCGAGACCTAGGCGGTCAGTTTTGGCAATTGCCTGGCCCTTCTGCCATTATCCAAGAGGGGTAATTTCGGACGTCTTAGCGCAAGGTTCAATTATTCTAGTTCTTATCATACGGTACGGGTATTGAAAAACTGAGCAGGCTTGGAAAAAGGAAGAAAAAACTTGAGTGCCCCGGATAGTTTGAAAAGAAAGTACCGTACTTGTACTCGAGTAGAAGCCAACAAGAAGCCAGTTTTTTTTTTGGGTAATTCATTGACGATCAAGGCGGCTCTAGACCTCAGTTTGCTGATGAGGCCAACGGGGTATCGTCATGGAGCTGTTGGAAACTGTCTTAGGAGCTAGCCGGGGCACTTTAGTTTTTTTCTTCGGGTTCGTTCAATATTGGAAATCGCAATAACTTTAGTCTCCGGTTGGCAAAAGGGGGAGGTGCGGGTAGACTATTCTTTGTGGTGAGTTACTCCGTTATGGGAAAAGTGCTATCTTGCATCATATCTTTGGTAAAGAAGAACCGAAGGGAAGCGGCACAAAGCGGGGATTGAGGGCAGACGGGTGTGATGTGTGCTATCATCGGTGGGATGAACTTGCAATGATATTGTTAGCATTACAATGGCATTGTTAGGTTGGCTTTCCATATTGCTTTTTCCCTTTTTCTTTGTGGATGGCAACGGTGGGGTGCGGTTGTTTTTGTTTACCCTTGACCTTGGATTAACGCGGGCAGCTGTGACACGATAACATACGCACAAGGGAAAGGGACAGAACCAACATCAACATCACCACGATATGGCATACAATATGCGACAAAGCAACTTTAGAGGCTCTCAGAGCAATTCGAAGCCGCCAGGCTCGACCATGAAGGGAAAACAGCAGCAGCAGCGAGATGTCGAAGAGAATCATCTTTTACTCGTATGCTTTCCCCCCCTTCCATATTCCCTTCACTTCCCTTGGTGAATAGAGAGGGGCCATTCTGATAATCAGGCAGAAGGGCGATGAACTGGTCGACTGCATCAGCGAACTTGGGATACCCTTCCAAATGGAAGATCTTAAAAAGCCCTCCCCACAAAAGATCCAACTAGTCTTCGAGATGTTCGCAGACCTCCTGATGGGTGTTCGCAAGGAGACCATCGAGCCGGTGCTGAACGCCGCAGCACAACAAGTTCTCGAGTTCCCCGAGACGCAAACCGACTCGCACACGCTCGTGGCGTTCTACGTATCCCTCAGCCAGCTCATGCTCGAGTGTGGCATCGAGGACTTCACTTTCAACGACTTGGCGAAACCGGATTCCATGCGCCTGATCAAGATACTCAGTTACGTTATCAACTTTACCAGGTTTCGGGAGGAGCGGGCAAATATCATTGACGAGCACTTTGGTGAAGCCCAGAAGGCAAAGGAGAAGATTGAGCAGCTGTATTTTGAGAACGAAGATCTGAATAATCGGTTGCAGGAGTTGAAGATGCAGAGGCTTAAGGAGGAGCCTATGATCAAAAAGGCGAAGGAGGCGCAGAGTGTACTTGTGGTGGATTTGGAGACGGTCAGGAAGAGGCAGGTGGCGTTGACGAATGATTTGGATAGGTTGAAGCAGTTGAAGGTTTCTCATGTTAAGACGTTGGTATGTTTTTTTCTCTAGTGCCCTCATTACGTGTTTGCGGCTGTGGTTAATCTATCTGCAGGAGGACCGCCAATACCTCAAAGTGAAGACCCAGCAAGAAAATAACAAGATCCGCCCATACATTGTCGACTCCCCGCAAAAGCTGCAGCAAGTAATAACCGACATGGCCAACTCCCTCAGCACAGAAAAGGCAGCGCACGACAGCTTGGAGCGCAAGTCCCGCTCCCTCCAAACCTCAGCAGACTCCTTTGTAATCGTGGAGCAGGATGTAGCTGGCTGTATCAAATTGATGGAAGAGGTCGAGCAGGAACTCATTAAGGAGGAGGAAACCTCAAGACGGGCATCCCGCCACACCGAAATCCTAACCGCCAAGCAGACAGAGGTGCACGAAGTGGAGCGCTCGGAGAAGCGACTATCCCGCCAACTGGATAATGCAACGGAGAAGCTCAGACGCGCGCGCGAGACGGGCGAGGGCAAGGCCGAGGCGGCGCAGAAGCGAATGCTAGAACTGAAGGAGGCCTACGGCGTTCTCAGCCATGAGCGTAGCGACCGAGACAAAGAGATGGAACGCAAGAAGATCCGCATCGAGCGCATTGAGAAGGAAATGGCGGACATGAAGGAGACAGTAGAAACCGAGGTCGCCGCGGCGCACGAGGAGTTTGCGAAGATGAAAAGTCATGTAGAGCGTTACATGGATGAAATGGAGAAGTGTATTTGAAATATGACGATACATGTAATTTCCTCTTCGTTTCCTTTCTTGTTTCACTGGTTCTATTCCTGGGTTACTTGCTTTTGCTATAGGGTCTTTTTGATTTGCGCTGGGAGATGGGGGGGGAGGGAGTTTGGGGTTGGGAACTTTTTTCTCCTTTCTCTTTTGTTGAAATGTTGTAACTTAGAGGCTTATCATCCTAGTGGTTTTTCCTGGGCTTCCTGGGTGTGATATGAATCTGTTATTCGAAATGTTATCACAATGTCACAAGAATGGTTATATCGTTTGGAAGGTATGTACTGTGCTCAGGTGTAGCTTAGGGGTACGGTAATTGGGCTCCCTGCTACGGTAGGTTTGGGTTTGACAGGCCTTTCGCTACGTTTTTCGATCCGGGTAACCACGCCCTGACGTTAATCGCGAGATTTCCACTGACTGACTCCCCTTGTTCGCCTCTACTCGAGTATGCACTCGCACATACTATACCCCCTTTGAGGGCTCAATAACGACAACATAATATTATCTTTCAATAGGTCTAATAGTGCAGGCACTAGATTACGAATACAAGTAATAATAAAGGCAAATTGGCAACCCTATGGGTTATCTGAGCCTGCCTGCCTGCCTGCCTGCCTGTAGGCGATGCGATCAGCAGGGAGTAGTAGGATTGCCGGGTGCGCCCGACTTTTTGGCTGTTCACCCAAAAAAATACTCACTAAATATCACTCGACGGATTGATGGATGATGCTCCAGTTCTTGAGACCCAACACATCCTGGAGGCTGGTCTTTTATCGTGACAGGAATGCACTGACGCTTCCCATTGCCTTTTGCCTCTGAGTTTTCGGTGGTTAGAGGCGGGCTGGAGAGGGCGGATCGCAAGAGTAGTTGTAGTATTATAGTTCGAGGTGGTGGGGAGGGCTCCTAGAGTTAGGGTTTTTCGTATGCACTTCGCACAAGGTTGTATAGCGCACCGCATAAGTTGAGGTCGGGGCATATTTTTCGCAGAGTCATAGTCTAGGGCGTAGAGAAGTGTTAGAAGTCTTTTCTTTTTGTTTTTTCGCGGCAAGACTTGCTGAGAGGCATATTTTTTCTTGACAAGCTTATGGTGGGGCATATTCAGGGATGGAAAGAAATGGGAGGAAAGATGAGCTTTGATTAATGGTTTTATATTGCGACGGATGGTTAAACACTATCATTGATGTTAAGATATATTAAAAGTGTCACGAATAATTAGATTCTCATGATCCTACCCACTCACCTCTTATGCTAAGTTGTATTTTTTGTAATCAGTTTGACGTAAACACTAGCCAGTCAGCCAGCTAGAAATCCAAATCCAAATTTGGATTTCCGCCTGCCTTACTCAACCAGATGCACTTCATCTCTGACATGTTGTAAAAATACCTCATACACATGCCTCAAATTGTTTGATTTCACATCATCTAAATAGCTCTCATCATATTGCGATTCTTTTAGGAGCTTGATAAACTCAGCGAATGATTTGTAGAATTTATCACTGCCAACATTGTCCGGGGACGAAATAGCGCCAGCATGGGTGTTCAGGGCTGCAATAGTCGGCATGTGCTCTGAACAGGTTAGCCAAAGCAGTTTTAGGGATGGGATGAGTTGGTACTCACTTGTTCTTGATACCTGTGTAGGGTCCAAGCCATAAAGTTTTTTAAAGGGGGCTATGTTGGATCTTTGGTTTAGTGATGTATAAAGTGCAGTGTCCATAATGGCATTGGCACCGTGTACTGCCATATTTCTTTCTTGAATGATGTCGTGGTCTGTGGTGTTGGTGGTGTGGAGCTTGTCATGCTTAAAGATACTGATGAAGCGATTCCGCACCTGCATATAATCCTTTGATGAAACTGCCAAACTGAAGATCTGGTTCCCAGTTTGAGCAAGCCCATCCTCATGCCTCTTTATATCGTTCTCGTGCTTCGTTTTATTGTGTGAGATCTCACCCTTGGCAGCCCAAACTTCTGCTGATATCCTAGCTAGGTAGAGGCCACTATGATTACCGACGAACTTGAAGAGTTCACCCCTCACATCCTTAACATTAAGGTCCTCATCTTGCAATGCCTATCCGAGTGGGGCTTTGGCGCCCTTCTTCGTTTCTTCATCGTCTCCAATTTTCGATTGGGTAGATAGTACAGCATTGCATATTGTGCTCTTATATTTGTTTTTCCTCAATGATGAAACTGATTTCTGGGTCTTCCTGTCATCAGACTTTCCGCTCTTGCTGGGATTCTTCATCTTTGCTGGCTTATGAGCCATGGCTGTCGTGCTTAGGTTTTGTGTGCTAAATGGTTAAATTTGTTTCTTACTATTGGTCAAACATGTGTGGCAGGAACTCACTCTACTTATAGCTACTTGGCTAGCGTTGCTTTATTGCTTGTTTGTTGCCCTGCTTGGCAATGCTCTAGAACATTCAAGTTTTAGCATTTTTTAAATTGAACTACGAGAAAATTAGGGCCTGTTTGGCAAAAATGGGACTGTTCCATTGTGTGACTGTTTCTGCTGTGAAAATGACCTCTCTCTTTCAAAACTGAAACTGAAGGAAAGGGGCCATTTGTATGGGGAAATTGAATGAAACCCTTGTATCCAACAGGCCCTAAGTAGGATCCCACACTGCCCATATAGAATATCGTACTATGATAGCAACCTTTTTTTATGCTAGCTGAGGAGGGGTTTCGAGCAAGTTCTGCAGGGCCATCCCCAATTTAATCAAACTTCGTACCAAAATGAGAAAATAGAGAAATAGAAAGTTGGGAAAAACCTTATGACCTAACCTGCAGCAGCAAACTGTACCAGCATTATAGCCATAAAGGCAAAACAAGTCTGCGGCTACTTCGGGCTCTTCTAATCCTAACTTTACAAGATTTAATATAGGACTTTTGTTTGTTTTTCTCCTTCCCGGTTGTCCTAGTAGCTAGATAAGTTACAAATGAAAATCGTGAATCCCTGTAGCTCGACACAAAAGATTCAACACTGTTAGCCTGTACCGACATTTCTGGTATGATCTAGCTTCATGCAAACTAACAATAGCTTTGCCTCTTGGTTTTTTTTTCAGTAATAACTAGTACTTACCTTTACCCAGTGTGAGAATAAGTCTAGGGAACTAGCGACCAACTGCTGAACTCGCAATAGCAGACCGAACACCAGAGTGAAAACTCCAAAAGCTGTCTACTGAGTGCGCTTTTGCACGTCCTTTGTTACCCGGAACTGTCTTGCTAATTTTTTAGTATCTTCAGAGTCACCCTCCATGCTGTTGATTCAGCAGATGGCTGTTGTGCTTTCGGATATCAAATCCCACTCGCCGCTATTTTTCTCTTTCATTAATGCCCACATGGGATTTATTTGTTCGTTTGCGACTACTCTATCATATATTATGAAAGTAATAGTGAGGTTCGCACTGGCTATTTATTGCTTTGGCTTAATGGAAATATTTGTGAATAGGAGAGGCCTAGAGCAATACCGGAGAGGTGTCAAGCGCTATAGTTAAAATAAAAAATAAAAAAGTTGAAAAGATCGTTCCGAGTACAGTACTATAGCTGGGATTGTCTCCCACCACCTATAATACAAAACGCACACACAGCACAGTGCTTTACTTGTGGTTGATAATAGCACAACAAGCAAGAGTATTGGAAAAGTTTTACTTAGTCTTATTGGTCTTGATATGATGGGGTTATTGAAGCAAGTCACCCAGGCCAAGTTCTCTATAGCTGAAGCTGCACAGTACCATATGTGGTTCTTCATGATCACTAGGGGAGTCGCTGCTTTTGAGGATATCATACGATAATGAGGACTCTTGAGGAGGGAGTTTTCAGGGCTGGGTCGTAGGCGTGGTGGGGTCATGGAAATCTGGGGAGGCGTGTGGCTAGCTAAGGGGTTTGTTGCCCTGTGATACTTTTGGGAAAAGAAGTTTGTTTCAAACATAATACCCACACAATATTTTATGATGTCTGAGAATTGAGAAAGAGAGTCATGGTTTGCTATGTAAAGGATGAAAGCCATTCCAAATTTTAGGCCCTGCTCGGCACACCACCATTTTTTTATTAAAAAAAATGATATTTTTCCTATAAACTTAGTTTTTGCTAAAACTCGAGCCCCTTTGATGAATAGGCATAAAAAGATCGATATCCAGATAGTAGCCACAATTCTGATTGTTGTGATGAGAAGAAAAATGCAGTAGGAGGCCCGTAGGTTGAGCTATAATAAAAAAGGTGCAATGTTGAAATATTTCATTTGCAATAAAAAATGCTATAAAAGTGAGAAAAATGCCATTTTTCTGACATGCCGAGCAGGGCCTTAGTAGATTTTATTGAAACTTATGGGGGGATGAGAAAAGATATCTAAACAAAGGATCTCCGACATTTCTAGTACTGCCTCATTTGATATTTTCGTTGTTCCCCTTCTCCTTGATCCGTTTTTCTCTGACCTCTGCACAGTTACAGAAATCCTTTAGCTGCTTCAAGCCTTCAGGTTCCTCGAGCCTCTTCATGGCTGCAAGGCTCGCTTCTATTCTGGCGGCTTTAATGCTCGCCCCTGATCCATAGGAGAAAATTTCACGGTGCACTACGATAGCGGTGAGGATATAGATCATATCGCCATTCGTGCACTGTTGACTCTCAAATCCCCAAGATTCGCATTGGAGATCTGTCATGCGCTTGGATATGTAGGTGGTTGGGTGCTGACCGGCAAAGTCTGGTTTTTGTTAACTCACTCTCCGGGTTGGGGGTGAGGACATATATGGCTTACTGTCAAATACCGTCATATCGACAAAGTACGGAAGGATGAAAGTATCGATCAAGCCTTCAACAATACTGTATTGGAACCCGGAATCCACAAACACAGCACCTATGAATGCCTCTAGGACATCTGACAAAGCTTCTATAGGATCAGTCAGTATGCAACCCACGGCGTTTGTTGAAACATGCCGAACCTACTGGGAGGGGGTTTGAGGGAAGTCCAAAAGTCCACAGCTCCATTAGAATTGGCCTTTGCTTCTTGAATGTCAACTTCATAATCTCGAATAGCGTGGTCCAGGCTGGCTCCCATTCTTCTCAATTTCCGGTGAAATCCCATCTCCACAGAAACCATTCCAAGGAATTTATTTGACACCATCGCCATCTATATTTCTTGTCAATATCATAGATCGCAGGAGTAGGTCTCTACTGTGGTACGGACCTTATGCTCTGTCAACCATTGGGGATCTGCGTGAGGGTATTTTTGAAAAATGTAACGTACACAGACAAGATCTAGTATTGCGTCTCCTATGATATATTAGAAGATCTTCATTTGTTGCTTAGGTATCCAACTTACCTAAGAATTCTAACCTCTGATAACTCGGGATCCTGTCCCAACTGAATGGGAGGGAGGGATGTGTGAAGGCGGATACTAGAAGCCGTGGGTGCTTGAATTTGTACTTGACCAACTCTTCAATATTTTGAGCGAACTTAATCTGAGCTGGAGATGACTCGAGAAGCTGGTATGCAGGTCTTGTGTAGCTATTATAGTAATCGTCCCACACTTTCTGGGTGTGTTCTGGGGTTCCCAGAATTGCGGTTACCATCTGGGTAGCCCCATCAAGCCCTCTATCAATTAGAGCAGCACCAATCAATGCCTCACACACATCCGCTATCGGTAAGTTCATTAGCACTTGCTCGGAGGTGAGTTAGGAGGAAAGGAATACAGATCGACTTATCGGCCAAACGGTGGGAAACAGCTTCCTTGGGGGCGTTATGTTGGGCGGTCCCCTTCCCTATGAGAAGTTTCATTTCGGGATACCAAGTACGGCGTGAAAACCCGGTGGTTTGAATGTATTCCGGAATTTTCATCTCTATGGCTTTAGAGAAGAGATATTTGTTACAGATAAGGATCATTCGCTTCACGTGAAGCTCGAATTCATCATCTGCATGGTAGCTTATATAAAGACTTAACGAGGTTGCCTAGTTTTAAGAAATTTAACAAGATTCTCGGCTTTGGAGTGTGGAAGGATCCTACCAATTTCAGAAAGCAGTCTCCTAGAAATTCTAATCGTTCGTAATTGTTCCCCATCCCTTTTTGAAATGATACCTGGGCTGAACCGTGCTCGTGTGTATTGTCAGAATCCTTTGTGATGGCTTCCAGAGCTACTCCTACATCCATCTCTATCCCTAAAAGACCGCAAACTTCCCATGCGTGGAGATAGCTGTCGATTCGAGTGATGAAAGAGGGGAATATCATAGCCATGTGAATGACCTTGCTCGGGATCTGTTTAGATATTAGTGGTTATGCATCATCATGCTAATTAACTGGGGGTGGAAATATACAGCAGATATCGAAAATGCCGAGGGAGATATTACTGCTCGGTTGTCTGCAGTTACCCATTTGCCTTCAGGGGCACTCAAATAGTTGAGACGATGCAAGAGACGTTCTGCGATTAGAACAGGCTCGGATTCTGGAACTTTCCACTTCACCCCCGACCACTTCCGTTTACTCGTAGCGTTATAACTATAGTCCTGTATGTCTATTATACCAGGAGGACACTCATAACTGGGGGGATAAGGGTCCGTTGACTTAAGGGTTGGATGGTGGTCAAGTATTATAAACCTCCGGGACCTCTGCCTCCGGTCAATAAGGAAGCGGCCAATTAAGTTCTCAACGGGGTAATTATCGTCCCAAAGGATGTCAGCCCCAAAAGATACCTCTTCGAGGAGCTCCCAATCGAGAGTATTCTCGGGAAGACTGTCTTCAGCGAAGTTTGAACCCTTAATGGGGGCGATCCAGTAAGGCACTGTATCAAGAGTAAGCTCGAAAGTTTTATTAAAGAGATCTAGGAACAGGCGATGGGTAAACTGGCAAAGCTTTTTTAATGTGTCTGGGGACGCCCGCAAACTCTTCGAAAGTTGCAATAGAATAAGCTCTGACTCCACTCCCTTGTCTGAGTAAACAGTAAAGGTAGGAATAGGAGGCAGCTTATTCCGAGTGATCAAGCAGATCGGCTGTATTTCAGAGGCCATACCAGCAGGGTTCGACAGCGAAAGTATATTGAACCAAAGTTCAAGGAGTGGCGTATCGATTTTCCAAAAATCTGGCTTAGTCCTTCTTAGATAAACGTTGGAGTTATAAATATCCAATGCTAGATGGGCATTGGCCATCTTGGGATGCTTTTTGGATCGGGATTTAGGCATGAGATTTTCATCTAATTGGCCTTTCCTTCTCAGTTCTACGCAGGCTACGAAGGACGCTGATCGCTTTGCAGCCATTTTGGTGGGCATTGGAGCGCCCTCGATGTGCTGCACTGCGGACAAAGTTGGGAGTGTGACCTCGCTGACAAAGCCCTCAGGGATATATCTAATTGTGAATAGCGGTCGTAGAGGCTCATTGTCCTCTTGTGGCTGATATACTGTTAGTAAGGATGGGTCGGAACAAATCCATAGCAAAGGTCACAAACCAATCGCTGAGCATAACGAGATAGGATCGTCATGGAAGAAGTCATTGTCAATTTTGCGCCGGTGCCTGGTTCGATATGGTACAATTCCTCGGGATTTTCCGTCATAGATGGCTCTTCTGGGCCGGCAGGATCCAAAATCCGGTCGGCGGGAAGACTGCAACAAAAGTCTCGCATGATTTTCTAAAATATGCATTAGAATTGTCTGTCCTTTCGGGATCGGCCTGAAATATCTACCTCTGAGTTCCGCACTTCGCTCAATATTTCCAGATGGCTGCAGTTTCCTTTCTCGAGCATATGAATGTACTGTACCCATTTAGCTAAGTCGTAACGCATCTGAAGACAGATATATTGTACATACCTTGGAAACTGAACTTCGGGCTCGTCCTCTGGACTGGACATATTGGATCATCGTGCGGTATAAGTCGAATCTATTTCAATGAGCGCTTGAATCCCAAATGGCATGAGGGATATGCTAATAGCAAACCTAATGACTAAGCTGCAATCGGGAATGTCTAGGCCTTCTTCCGCAACTGAGGTAGCTATTAAGCAGTTCAGTTTGCTTTGCCGAAATTTACTTAGGGTTACCATCTGCTCTCGAAAGCTGAAATTCGTGTCCGCAACTCCAGGACGAGTAACAGAGCCGACCAGTATCCCAATTCGCAAATGCTCGATTTCAAGCCTCTTGAACAATTCAGCCAAGATAGTCGCTGTATATCTGCGAGAAACAAAGATGATGCACTTAGCTTCAGTCTTCACACTATAGATTTCTTTCAAATAAGCGTGAAGGAGCAAGGCCTTCGTGCTTAGGTGGCTTGCATCGGCGGAGGGTGGCGGAATTTCGTGCTTGCGTACAATATCTGCTGCCTCCTGCAGATATAAAATCTCCTTTTCGATCCTCGCAATGCTCTCGATATCTGGCTGTGCCTCCAACTTCCTCTCTGTTCTGCGTTCGAGCTTCCGTGCTTGTGTCTCACTAAGTGCAAACTTCCACAAAAAATCTGCACACCACGGTCCGAGTTCCGAGGCCGCTAGTTCGGCGAATGCAAAGATCTTGGAGAAGCAATCTAATTTGCCATACGCTTTATGAAGTTTTTGACAGAGGTCTGTTTTAAACTTGGGTTTTAGTCTTGGATAGGCTGTGACTGCTTCCTCTGGGCGACTGATAGAACCTTGAAGAAGTGCTAAATCACTAGTGGTAGCAATCTGGCTGTGCAAAAGTTTCTCCAGGTCCCTATTAGATTGCGGGTTTAGCTGATACAATTATATCATGTTACTTTGGGCTGGGATACGTACGCTGCTGCGTGTGCTGCATCTGCGCGGGAACCAACAGGGGAGGCTGTCATTCCGAAGATTTTAGGTCGAGTGTTTTCTGGCTCAGCGAGGTAGAAATCCTTGATAATTCGGGCATATGAATGCTTTTTTTTCGCATGGTGAGCTTCATCAAAGCATAAAAGATTGATGTCTTGCATTTTGATGAAAGCGTGAACAAGACAGCTATAGAGGATATCAGCTGTCATTACGATTACCTAATAAAAGCGAGTGAGTGAGCGTGTCAGCAGTTATCTACCTACATAAAATGTATAGAAGTGGTACCTGTTGTTTCCCAAGGACATCATCCCATGTTTCTTTCTTCCAATCGCCTGCTCCCATATTACCGCAGTATTCACCTATACTGGCGTCAACATTACAGCGTAGTACAGCAGCTTGTTGGAAGACTAAAGTGACACTGTGAACCAAAAAAAAGCTAACTCGAGGATGATTGCCAGCCGCCCGTGATTCCAATTCTTTCTCAATGATGTGACGAATTAGTAGGCAAGCGATAAGAGTTTTTCCAGATCCTGTTATCGATTGGGGGTGTTAATGGCCATTGGCGTATTGTAAACTGGGCTTTTAGGGACGCACCAGTATCGAGAACGGCGATTGTGTTCTTGGTCTTTGCGATTTCGAATAGTTCTAGTTGATACTCTCTTGGGTCGCCAATGATTTTCTCGCCCTGCGACGCTATTGATTTTATGCTCATTCTCTCCTCAGTGACCTCCTCTTGCTCAAGGATATGTTGAAGATTTATTTCTTTGGACTTCTCATCCGCCCTATTAATATAATTAGAATTCAGTCCTAGCGGCTTTCAAGAGGGGAATCCCTACCACTTTGAAAAATCACCTCGACGTTGGAGACGACGTTTAGACATACGCTTGATTGATTTTTTGGGCTCGCGAATCGGTTCAAACGTGGATTCTATCTTATCGATGTCACTGCCGTTAGCACTCCGCGTTTCCTCTTCGAATTTTCCTAAATTCTTGGAGTTTTTTTGCATCGTGTTTTCAATAAGGCATGGGGAACTGATCGGGATTGCGGAGCTTAAAGCACCGCTTTCGGGGGTGATATCTATAAGGTCGCTTTCACGGTTGAACTCCCCTCCTCTAGAGTCGAATACGTTCTCAGGAGGCTTAAGTAAAGCCTGGTTTGCGATGGAGTAGAGTGAGATTGGGTGATCCATGGCGTCAGGAGCATCTCTACGAAGCGATGTGTCGTGTATTGGAATAAGTAATTCCAGATCCTTCATATATCGGTTACCATTTCCCCGAGACTGCTCTTGGGTAGTCGAAGAACTCAAATCAAGAAGCAGGTCCACTGATTCTGCTGGAAAAGCTGTCCCTTTCCCAGGGACGTCCCGCTTTTCTGGTGGTGGCAGATGGAGGGCTAGAGGCATGTTGGCTTTGGAGGCTTGCTCTCTGATTACTTTCCCTTTTTGGGGAGTTTTCAATGGCATATTAGGTGGTAAGCCTAAATTGGGCCGAGGCCAATCATCCCTATCCGATATACCCTGGAGGGTGATATTCATGTCAGTTTGGATGGGAAAAGACCGATTGCTTTGGAAAAGGTGATTTCGAGCGTCGAATGATTTTCAATCAATCGAAAATGCTAAGAAATAATAGCTGATAGTAGGAAACCGAATGTGTGCGCAGGTGGCAATCAGAGTGTTGGCGCTTGTGGCAGGAGAAGGGGGAGTGAAGGGAGCGTGGGTTTGTTGGGAGAGAAGGTCACGGTCTGGAGAGGGGGGCGTGAGAAAACGACAGAAACAGCCAGAGAAAACCATCGTGCTCTGCTCTACCCTGATACTCCCCTTTAGATGTTCATAGATGTCGCGAATTAAGAGGCTTACGAACTTAGGGCTATGATTTTGGCTTTCTGTACTACAGTGCTAGATTTACTACCGTATCTTGAGACGCATATTGGGTAGTGCTAATTTCTTAGCGTTTAGGAGCGTTTGTTTTTCTGAAGGGTTGTGAACCACTTGTCGCTAAATGGTATCCTGGGAGGACGCGTTTCACCGCGACAAACTAGCGTCGTCACCTGCTGATAAGCGTGCTTGCCAAGATAAGATCCGCAGATCAGATTAAACTAGATAATCAACCCGCGGTGGCGCCTTATCTTAGCCAACAACCAACCGTTGCGCCTGGATACTGCTTCTCCCCTACATTTAAGTTTCACCAACCGTTCACTAACTCTGAACAATTAGATTCATCATGAGCGGGAATCAGGAGTCCCTTCGGTCGCTCTACGATTCTGGGGAGCGCCTTCGGAAAGATATTGAGGATTCATACGATTACAACAGTCCCGCTTACCAACAAAAGTTGCAGACTGCTATCCGAACATACCGGGAATGCGAAAACCTTGTTGATCAAATATCTCTATTCAGCACGAATGAGTCATTGGAAGATGTTGTGTCATCGGAGATAAGGTAGAAGTTGCGAAATCTTATGAACAAAAAGACTAACGGTGCGAAGGTACATGCTCGTAGGCTATCACCTAGCCGATCTCACTTCCAAGCAGCAGTCGCCAGATCGCGCTTCTATATTGAAACTGTCGAAGTCCCTATACATGAGATTTTTAAACCTATGCGACGCTTATGATCTACTGTCAAATTATGATAGAAGCATACTACAACCGACTGATCCAGGAGCGCTTGAAGCCTCATCGGCTCCTGTTGACGCAGCAGCAAGGAGGAATGAAAAGATTGCGAAATTTAAGCTAGAAAAAGATTTGAAGGCTAAGATAGATGTTAGTACTTCTTTCCGCATAAATTGTTTGAGATGTTAACATATTCATAGGCACTTGCACAGAACCCTCACTTATTGGATGAAGCTGAATTACGGAAGCTTCAGACCGCGTCATTGTCATTGGCAATAATGAAGAGTATTCAACAACTTGAGATGATAGAGCTTGAGCTTGATATCCTTAGCAAAGCTCCTAAGCCCGATGAGAACCCTGTTATGCACCTAACCCAAGATGAACGAAGTAGAGACCGGGGCTCAAGGGACGGCTACAGCGACAAGTTGGATAGCATTCCATCAACCATTAAAGGCGGACCACTTTTATCTCAAGATGGAAAGCCTTTGCGCCCCTTCACGCTCTTGGATAGTCGAGAGCGACTAAAACAAGGTGTCTTTAAATCAGGGCATAATCTTCCGACTATGACCATTGATGAATACCTTGAGGAGGAAAGAAAGCGGGGTGGTATTATTGAGGGTGGAGGGTAACAGGTGCCACACATTTTTATTTGGAATACTGGTAGCTAATGGGAATATAGTGAGAAATCGGGAATCAAGCCAGAGCCCGACGAAGATAACCACGAGAAAGCCGACGAAGAAACTATGAAAGCCAGGGAATGGGACGAGTTTAAGGAAACTAACCCGAGGTTTGTGGATTCTTTCTTGGATTGCGTAGATTTTGCGCCTAATCGTTCTCTAGGGGATCTGGGAATACCATCAACAGGGGTTAAGCATTTATTATTGTCAATCTAAGTATTTAATGGATATATTAACACTACTAGAATAACCTCAATTCTATTCTTGGTTGTACTCGAACACTTGCCTTGCTTTAAAATTGAACAAAATTCGGGCGTACACAACAAAATCAGTATCACAAGTATCGGTTCTACCCATTCCCTCATGGAGATGTCGCCACTCCGTGGCCATAGCTCCCCCTGGCTGAGGTGTAATCCATCTAGCTCGCCCACTACTCTCTCATGCTAGGAAAACAAACAGGATATTTCTGATGTCTGATCAGGTCTCAAGCTACTGCCACCTGAGCAACTATCGACCCTGGAGCCAATACTACGGTTTGAATCATGGAGGAAAGGAGCCGTGGTCATTACGAGAAGCGAAAGAAAAATATTACAGGGCTCAGGCGTTGTTCAGCGAGATGTCAACATGCTTACCTTCTACTTGTAGAATCGTGGTATGACGGGTTTTTGCTATTTTTGGGGAGGAGACCTGTACAGTATCTATCTGTCACCCTTTAGCGCTGCTTCTGCAGAAAGAGTGGAACTTGTAGCCAATGATAATGGGGATTTAGGCCTAGGCAGGGCGCAATTTTTGTTTTACCCCGGACATAGTTGGCCAAGAAATCCTCGACAATTTTTTTGAGAATTTCAGCTTAACCTCGGGACTCCCGGCTCCTCAGACACCTGGGCTTGTTTCCCTAGAGGACTATCCTCGAGGGTTGGCCTAGAGACACCTCACATTCTGCCGTATACTGATGAAATGAAAGACGAAAAGCCTACTGGCCGTCGGGAGGTAGCTTCAAATTTCCCGGGTATTTGTAGGGATTATCTGGGTACCATAGATGGTGGCTTTTGCCTAAGTTGTTTGGGCATTGGCTAGGTGGGTTCCTGTGCGCTATCGTACGTGACTCTGGCTAGAATAATTTTGGCCCGGCAGGTCCGGGATTTCAAGAATATCCACCTCTCTACTAGGCTACGGGCCGACAGGCCGGGTTACACTAAAAATTTGACGTCGTGTTGTTGCTAAGCGCCGCCGGAGGTGGGCTGCATAGCATCGGGTGGATGGTATTTTGCTATCGGAAGTAAGAAGGAAAAGCCTTTGTAATTAATGTTTTAGCCACACAGCGATATCCTAGAGGCCGCTTATACAAGACAACTGAGCGGTACTCCTTTCCTTCCTGTGGAATAACAGCCATCACCAAAGGGATATAGGGGGTTTAATTATTCTAAGCATGGTAAGTCATCTTCGGGGACACACTCGTTGAAGTGAATACTTGATATTTTTATTCATCAATGGAAGTTTTCAAATACCTGTTCATGTATCTAATCCTAACTGTAGTACTCTTATTACAATTTAGTTTTATAAATAGGTGTTTACCTCGACGCATGACAGTACTCATCAGTCCCCTTATGCTAATAGTAATCCTTACGAGATTACAGAATGCAGTATTTGTTGTTTTGTAGAAAGTTTTCAGAATGGAGTTATTTTATGTAAGCACTCATATCTAATATTAAGAAATTAAAGACTAGAGATTTGACATCAAGCACAGTAGGAACTTGAAGATAATTTAGCATTTTTTTAAAAATATAGGAATACTTCAATAGGATATGATATACTACAGAAGGATAGTTTTAAATGGTGGAAACCGTGATGTGATATGCTTAACTACTACTCAACAAGGCTCATAATTTACCTCATTTCAAGTGGGCCTGCAGAGACACGAAGTATTGCGCAGCAAATCAAATTCTCAAAAGTAGTATTCTAGCCGATAATATTATTGCTTGAATGTTAAACCTATCGTTTTGCTACTATTATGGTAATATTGGCCCGGAATGAGGCTATTTCTATTCTTTATTATTTTCCTGTCCCGAACTCGCTCGTGAGGGGTTATCAACGGGTCAAAAGATGTGGAGGCTATCATTGGTCGTTACTCTGGCCGGCTCTATGTCACACAATATGCTTCTTTCCGCGCAGGGTAACCTAGAGATGTTACTGAATCAGTACCGGTATTGGTTCGCCCAACCTCACCCCAATTCAGCTGAAGCCCAAACCCGACGTCAATATCAATGGATACCCGAGACTCCATCTCACAGTGGACTGCGCCAGCTAAAAATGTCGATTTTACCACGTTTGGGATGTTTATAATTGGTGTGCTTCATTTGTTGATCTAAAATTGGAATTTGAGGCTGAAAATTCTGATTTTTTTCCAGATGAGATTCATTTCGGAGAAGGTAAAGAAGATATGGTTGATAACATTATCGGAGGTGCTGGGACTTACGGTCTGTGGCCCTTTGCCCAATCTTAATTGTCGCTTGATGTTAGGTTTTCATAATGGTGCCTTTTGTTTTTTTTGAGCCGCTTAAATTCTCATAAACTAAATATTCTTAAATTATAGGCGTTATCGGTGCTCGTCTCTTTAGTCCTGGTCCTCGGGCAAAAGCGATTGGGTGGATAGTTGATGCAGGGAATGATTTCCCCGAAGAGATCCGTCAAGACCTCATCGGGTTGGGAACTGACCTGACATTACGCGAAGATCAAGGGAGGAGGACAACCCGCGGGTGGAATAAATATGGGCCCGGTGATTACAGAGCATTCAAGTATCTCACACCCAAGAAGCGCCTAGAGGTCAACGATCTCGTCGAGGAAGGACTATTCACAGCAAAAACGATCCATCTCATTTGTACTCCTGTCCGTGCGGACAATGTCTGTTCTGGGTTGTACAAAGCGTTGCAGGATAGGCTTTTGCATCCCATTCCTTTGGTGATTTGGGAACCTGTGCCCGACTCATGTAATCCAGCGCATAAGATGGAAATGTATATTATTTTCTCCGCTGCCTTCAATTGGCAAACAGTAGTACGGAGGATTTTACTAATGATGGCGATGTCCGGTTAGGTACAAAGTTCTAGAAATGGTCCACATCATCTCACCAAATCATGACGAGCTGGCAGGATACTATGGGGTTGAAGATCCTCTTGACAGGAGCAATCCTGATACTGTCGAGTCCCTAGCAGGAAAGATAGTAGCGGCAGGAATTGGAAAACGGGGGGATGGTGCTATCGTCGTCCGTGCGGGTAAATTAGGATGTCTTGTTTGTTGTAGAAAGCATGCGCCTATCTGGTTGCCAGCCTATTACCCACCTACCGAGGCCGGAGGCAATAATCCAAAGGTTATAGACCCTACTGGTGGGGGCAACGCTTTCATCGGCGGGATGGCTATCTCAATAGCTAGGAATGGGTCAGCAAAGTTCGTACTTGCTGCAGCGATGGGTACTGTAGCGGCTAGTTTTGCCATTGAGCAGGTTGGGATGCCGAAACTCGAAATGGTTAATGGCGAAGAGAGGTGGAATGAAGTTAGGGTTAGGGAACGGATGGAAGCGTATCGGAAGTGGGTTGAGGAACTGGGTATTTCGCTGGATGTGTAGTTTGATTGTGGGGTTATTTCTGTTATCAATAGGTTTAGAAGTGGAGGCATTTCGAGCCTTTGTTCAGTTCACTTTCCCATAGCAATATAGGATAATTCCATAGCTTAATCTTCACCTCAGTTACCCCTGTATTTTTGTATTTGCGCTAACCGTAATTGACACTCGGTCCTAATATTTAAGCATTAGTGGTAATAGCACTAGATGCATCATTGCTCTATCTAGTGGGAAAAAGTTGTATCTCTATTTTACCCCCCAGGCTACCCAAGCAGTGGGATGTCACGTCGACTTTAGAAATCGTGACGAAAGGCTGGGGAAATTCATCCCGCACCGTGACCACCCACGCCTTACCGTGTCGTACAGCGTTGGGAAACGTGAGCTCGCCTTCCCTTCTTCCTCCCTTCCTCCCTCCTCCCCTCTTATCTCACTCTGAATCACTTATCAGAGCCTCCCCTCTTCTTTCCTTCTAATTTCATCTCGCCATCACTCCCACCGTTACTCCCCATCACCACTTATCACCCTTGACTGTGACGCTTAGAGCTTACACTTTCTAGAGTAATCTTTCAATTCTTCTAGAAACATTCATCAGAGGCTCTTATTCGCCAATTACTGAATTTACCCGTGAGTATCTCTTGGCTCGGAATAATCCTCTACCATTTCATTCTGAGGCTTGCATCACATGCCCCCCTCTCCCGCCCTTTCTGCCCCTCCCGTTTCTGGTTTCTAGTTTCCATCTTCCATTCCTCTTTCCCTCTATATTCTTCCCTCCTCTGCTAAACCCTTTTCTCACTTATACCTCTAGCCAAACTTTCATCGTTACAAAAGAAAATGTCACGGAATTCTGCCCTCCCTGTCACTCCTCAGAAGAGGCACATCAAACATTCACCTCGCTCCCTATCTGCCAATATAGGAGAAAATAGGCGTGAGTCTAGTAGCGAAGATGAGGTTGACCAGCCATCGACCCCGCAAAATGCGGGACTACCAAGAGGCAAGTTTCAAATAGTTCTCGTTTTTATTTCTAGCATGATGCTCGGTATCTAATATTTTCTTTTGTTTTTCATCATTTATGATCCTTAGGATATGGTTTGCTCACCTATACCCTATTTTTTTTCTTTTCCACCACGCCCTCTTTTTTTTACAGTCTTCTTGGGCAAATAATAGTGTTCCTCCCACCCTCTCGGTTAGGTTTTAGGCCTACGATTTTTTATGACCCTAGAAAATGAGACACATTGCCCCCCTAAAAACACCCTTAAGGGATCCTGGACAAATTCGGAGTTTACTCCTTTCCCTTTGTGCTGCTGGCTGTTGGGCTTCGTCCTAGATTTATGACCTCAGGGTGGAGGTGATGGGCTAAAGAATGATTGTCTCAATTTTCGCGGAATTGGCTAATACTTGATGCGACAGGAACCCTCAAATTGAGGCGCCGTGGGAGGTCAATGTCGAGCCTTGAAGATGACGATGGCGCCCTGCAACCATTTCTAGAACCTGAGCCTCTGAGCCTGGGCCCAGAGAGTAATAAACAACTTTCGAGACTCCTTTTCTATCAACCACGAGAGGTTGAAATTAAGGATTCCGAATCTGATGGCGACACAGAATTTTTCGTTCCCCATGAAGACAACCCTGTTACTATGTTAGCAGAGGAAGACCTTCAAATGACCCAGGCGAGCCTAGACTTTGAAGCATTAGAAGCGGGAATTGAAACAGGTCCCGAGGATCTGGCTGCGCGCGGATTACCTTCAGCGTGTATCTTTGTGGCAAAGTGAGTGGTACTTTTTAACTGGATTTATGACTCTTGTTTTCCTAACTTTATAATAGTCTCGCTGCTACTCAGACAGATGAGGAGCTGATGAGAAGTCTCCAAACCCATTTTTCCAGGTACGGTAGACTTCACGTCAAGATCCGTAGGGACAGTAAGGGAAATCCTTACAGTTTCTGCCAATTTGAGGTATCATCCTGCTTTTCGGTATTTAGCTGGCTCAATCTGACCCCAATTTAGACCGACGAAGTTGCCAGAAGAGCCATTAGGGAAGGCAGGGCTAAAATCATTGACTCATCTGGTCGGCCAATACGCTGTGAACCCGCAAAGGTCAACAGGACCCTCGTACTCAGCAAAAGCGATAGTAGTCTCTTCCACCGTCACGAAGTGGTCAACATGCTGCATGGATTTGGCCCATTGGAGTCTGTCGAATTTTCTGATGGCCCCTCAACCACGCCGTTATTTGGTCTGGCATCCGGCAATAAGTGTTATGTTAGATTTCAGTTCCGCCAAGATGCAGTTGATAGTTTTCAGGTATGAGCCACTTGTGTTTTTCTATGTTCACCATTTGGTTCTGACATTCTTTTTCAATCACAGTCTTTGCGTCTCAATAGTCATTGGATCTCGGATTGGACAAGTAATTTTTCTGCTCATGACATGAGCATGGCACTGCGCTGTGACCAGTCCATTGTGGTTGACACAGTCTCAATCTTTGTCGGAAAGCTTAATCCCCAGATAACGGATAGCGAGCTCAGGAACCGCTTTTCGGTACATGGGAGGATCATTGATTGTAATATGATCAAAAGGCACAGTAAGCAGGGTAGGGTCTGAAAATCTTTAAAGGTTCGTAATTAACAGGTTCAGGTTTAGGCATCAATGCTTTCGCATTTATACGATATGAGACAGAAGAAATGGCAAATATTGCCCTAGTGGCTGAAGTAAGTTTCTTTATCCAGACTTGGAGTTAGTCTTCCCTATGGCTAACAGCAATCAGAATGGATCAGAATTCATGGGTAAAAAACTCCATGTTCAGAAGAGGGAGATACACAAGAGGCCGCGAGTTATCGGGGTACCAGCCGGGCATCGCAGTCAACGGGAAACCAACCTTACCACCCAGGCTATTGCAGACCGAGGGGCTCCCAACACAACTCCCCAATATCCACTGGTTCAGCAATATCAGTTCCAGTCCCTGCCTGTCGCTTCAACTCCACATTATCCTAATAGCATTCGTATGGATAAGATGGATCCTGAGCGTCGCTTCTCAATTGCCAATCCGGTGATCCCGGTTGTGCCGCAATTTCATGTCATGAATTACCACAATCATGTAAGCTCACCCCGTCGCTGTAGGCCCCCAGAACTGACCAGAGGCAATAGTACGGTTCAAATGTGATGGCTTCTCGCCATCCTGGAAATTTCCCGGTGGCGCCGCACTCCTATACGCTCATCCCTCCGGCTGGGTATTCATTCCCCCCATACACCCCCTTTGTCCCACAATATCACATTCCAGGTCAAGGCTACAATTTTTCAAGCCAGGGATTCTCGGGCCCCAATGAGGCGCATGGGAGTTGGGGAGCTCTTAGACAACAAAGGATGTCTACTGGACACCCTTCAGTCATCTCAGAATCTGTTTCTCCCCGTACTAAAGTCAGTACTTTAAAGGTGGAGAACCTTACCGACCCTAGCTTCAATGAGACTTCTAACGCACAACCATTTTTGCCGAACGGGTATCCTCCTCAGCAACCAGAGTCGGGGCAGAGCCACTACGACTCTTACTCTGGGTCCTTTCCCCCTCCTCACTTCGCTAGTGCGTATCCTCTTGTCCCACCACTTGTAGACGTGCGTAGGGATAGTGTCATGTCCATTGGATACGATCCTGCTACCCTTCAGTATGTTGGCCCTGGTTATACGCCATACGCTAGCCCCTTTCCCCAACAACAATATCCTACCGCTAGAGAGAATGAGAGCTAGATTTGTCAGTTCAAGTGAGTGGTATTCTTCCCCTGTGAAGTGAGGTCTATAGCTAACTCAACCATTGGAGAATTAGTAGGTAGTTAAGTAGTTTTGGCTGATGTGAAGGCGGGCGATCTGTGATACATTTCAATCTCAGCAGGTTGTTCACACACTATTTCTTGTGAAGGTTTTTATTCTTATCTCCGTCCTTTTTTCTTACCTGTGGCAATTTTCAGTGAGTATCTATGATTTTGTATCTTTATTCATGGAACATGCTGGTATATTGCACTGAATTCGTTTTTCCCTCTCTTGTATCCCTTCCACCTATCCCACACACTCGTTTCCCATGCCCTCCCCCTCCCCCTC
>QOVD01002735.1:0-17855 GCA_003521225.1 Tuber microsphaerosporum | reverse complement strand
ACCTTAGATACCTAGCCCGCCAACTGTCAGCCCTTGCCTCTGCTTCTTTGTGAGTAACTTACCTCCCCTTCCTCCTCCTCTTACTCCCTTGCTTCCTCTCTCTCCCGCTCACCCGCGTTCACCCGCCGCGGAATCTGGGGTGGCAGCTTCCTGTTAATGCCAGGTTAGTATACAGACACGCCACAGGTTCTGCCTACCGCGTTAACTTCAATAAGAGAGGGGGGTCTCAGGACGTTTAAGTTTCCTCTCTAAGTAAAGCGTCGTTTTATTTTGCTGGTACTCTTTCCCATTTCCACTAAAGTAGGAAACTCAGACATCCCAAGAGCTGTCTCTCTTATTCAAGTTAATGCGGTATTGTTTGAATTGACAACTTACGTGCGCCGTCACTCCCGTAGCAAACCCCCCGAGCCCCACGGGGCCTCCCACTGCGGGTGTCGTTCTCCTAAGTTGATGAAGGGTGGGTACGAACACCCAATCACAAACATAGTGAGGGGATGTTTGTCTCGGCGGTGGAGTCGATAAGGGGGGTCGGTAGGCGGCACTGGTTCCCAGTGGCCCACCGAGGCGGGGTATACGCGGGAGCCGGGAGATTGCGCCGGAGCCAGCTGACCCGTAGTGCCCATGATGAGTAGCTGCCCGGCAGTGAATAGTATTTTCTAGACGGGGTATAGCCTATTTAAGCTGAACCCGCTGGATCTTATTAACTGATATTCGCGATTTTTTTAATCTGCTTTGTTAAGCCTATTACGGTTTAGTACCCCGATGGTAGATTTACCGAGTTTTTACGGTAATCGGTACGAACTTGGCACGGTTAAGTTGGTTAATTCTACGATAGGTTAGGGCTCATGTCTACTGTAATCAATACTGGCGATACTTACCAGGTTCTAGGTCGGTGGAGCTTCACCCGCTGGTTTTGGCTCCAGGGCAGCTATGGATCACTGTGTGAAAAAATAAGCTTCACGGGCACCAAATCTTTGAAAAATTCCATTTACCAGAATTACATCTAGCCCTCGTAATTTACAGTTTTATAGATTGAGATTCAAATTGGAGTTTTGAGGGAATGGCAGTTATACACGGACAGGGCTGAAGGCGAGACGTGGAGGGATGGGAAGCTTGAGGAGGGAAAAGTTGGAGATGAGTGGTTTGTGGGCTCTTTTCGGGTTTTTGCTTGGTTTTTGGAATAATACTGATGGCGGTGGTGATGATGGTGGATAGGTCAACAGATTGGACAGTTGTACGAGCTGGTGAGGGCTATTAAACGTGGAGATGTAGATCATGGTGGGAAAACTGAGGGAGGGAAGGAGGGAGGGGGTAAACAGGGGAAGTTGTAAATGTTTTATTGAAACTATCTACTTTGCCGAGGTTAGCTACGTTTAATTAACTAAGCTTTTGCACGACATCGAGTGGTACTTTCATCGGACGATTTTCTCTAGGTCCGTCTGGAGTTTCTAGTCCCTGCATTATCGATTGGTGAATGGGGGTGGGACTTGATATCTCATCCTCTTGAAACCTGGCTGGGATCTTCACCATCCTCAGGATATCCTTCTCCTGGCCTAGTCGTACAGTACCAGACCTCTCAACAACTTTTGTCCTGTTTTATATCCCCCGGACACCCCCGAATTTACTCGAACCATAACTCGCTTTGCAATTGGTGTGACCTCTTGTAGTACTTTTCGATATCCTGACTCCAGCCAAACAGGACCTTGGTTTCTTTTTATCAAATCTTGACCTAGTATTGGGGATACATAAGATTTTCAAGTGCATAAGATAATCATAACCTGTCACTCGGAGTGCTGAAGGCTACAATGGCATGCATATGAAGATTGCCGCCAGCCTCGCGGGTTTCATGATAGAAACGGAGAAAAATGCTCTTATTAGAGTAACTGGAAGTGTGAAAATCTTTACCTTATCACCCGCGCACTTAGGTTGCCCCATCCTAATCTGAAAGTCTACCCTTCCTAATATTCTTGATAACACAAAATAAATACACATCTCTAACCAGTAACGAAATATATCATCCTGTAAGCCATCATCTCATCCCAGTAAACAGCATTCAAAACTAAAGTACAAAAATGCACATTGAAGAAACTAGACTCTCCTTCCCCTAACCGTTGTACCCTTTAATCGTAATATTTCTACTGCGACCTATACGACAGACAGAGCTTGGTGATCAGGTGTCTTCCCCACTTCCCCACTTCGCGGTTTCCTCGGCCCCTCCATTTTGGGATGGTAATAGCTGCCACTGCTCTTTTGATGGCTGAAGATAGTTTGGCCATTGGGGCCTCAGTGGTATTCTCAGTACTGCATTCTCTGGGTACACTGGTAGTTCGACTATTGTCTCTTGTAGTGACCATGATGGAGGATTTTTGAATTCCTTTATGTTCATGCCGAATTACTAATGCGTTTTGTCAGAGGATACTCATATCGTGAACGGGGGACAACATACCGAAGTAAAAAAGGTAATGGAAAGAAACACTGTAGTCATGGCAGCTATACCGTCCAAGGTCTGTATCTGCTGGGTGTGCTGGTATTCTGACCTGGTTTCAATATGGGTATTCCCACGGTTCACACTGTTGTACCCTTTAAACATAGAAAGGAAAGCTTGACCAGCCTTCAAAAAGGAGGAAAGCTATCGTGTCGTTAGTATTCTTGCTATAATAATATTGGATACGAGAATTATACAATTTTTCTCTGGATACTCATATTTTCTACCAACCCCTTGACTTTCTTAATGAAATATTTCCTTTCTCGAACTACCTAGTCAATAGTACCCAGGATATTCGGCCATACCCGCTCGGGATACTCCGAAAGGATAGGAGTCGGGGTAATATCCTTAAAGAAGGGATTCTGCCTGAGCTGGTACTCCTTCTCGCCACCTTTAGTTTTTGTTTGGTAGCTTGTTGAAAATACGCTGTGCAAATCCTTGAGAACGGCGACTTGTCGTTGCTGGTAATAGCATTCTCTATAAAAAAACATGTCGCTGTACAGTACAGAATACAAAACCCATCCTCATCAACATCCTTGATACATCTCCACTCTATCAGTAATAACAATAAAACCCCATAAGTCATCTCCTCGCCTCATTAAACAGCATTAAAAACTAACTTTAAAGTATAAAAATACGCATTAAAAAAACAAATCTGTCCTTCCCCCAGCCACTGTATCCTTCAATCGTGATATTTCCACTGCTGCCTACACAGCCTCGACAGAGTTTAGCGATTGGGGCTTGTTCACATCTCGGCTTCCTAAATGCCTTCATTTCTGGATTGCAGTGGTGCTCCTAGGATGACGGAGCAGAGTTTGAAAGTCAAATTGGTTATCCTCCACTTTCCCCTGGTAGGAAAGGCGGGGGTAAGTCGGCCGGTGCCCATTCGTGGGAGTCAGGCCAACCCGGGGCCAATTATTTCGGGATAGGCTTCTCGGGATCGCTCATTTTTTCCCTAGAATGCCAAAATAATTTCCTTTTGAGACTGTTTCTCAAGTCCGCCGCAGATTGACGTTTCCAGAGGATGATTATTAGTGTAAGTAGTAGTATTCCAGCAAGTACAGGGCCTGTGTTCAGCCAGAATCTGAGTAGGGATATTGTGGGGTCTTTGCCACCGAATCCCTTTACTGTCTGCATGCCAAAATACTAATAGGGTTTCTTGTCAGAAAATACTCATATCGCGGATAGGAGGTAAAATACCGAAGTACAAAAGCTGAGAGGAAGAAACGCTGTGGTCACGAGAGTAAAACTAGATAGCGTCTGCCCTTGTTGCACAAGTTCAGCCTGGGTCTGCCTGATAATGGCTTGGGTCTCCTGGATAACAGCCTCGGTGCCCTTTATCGCGACTGTTGTTTCCTTGATAGCATCCTCGGTGAGCTTCACCGCGTCTGTTGTTCTTTTAACAGCATCCTCAGTGCGCTCTATCGTGCCTGTTGTTTCCTTGATAGCATCCTCGGTACGCTTCACCGCGTTTGTTGTTCCTTTGACAGCATCCTCAGTGCGCGCTATCGTGCCTGTTGATTCTTTAATAGCATCTTCGGTGCGCTTCACAGCGCATGTTGTTTCTTGAGCCGTTTTCTCGGAGGGGGCTGCTTTGGCTTGCTCAGACTTCAGGAATGCAGAAAACTGTCGAGTAGTCAGCATTCTTGCCATGGCTTCAGATATGGGAATTATACAATTTTCCTCTTGATGTCCATCTTTCCCACTAACTCCTGGACTTTTTTAATGAAAGATTCCCTCTCTCGGACCACTTCGTCAATAGTGTCCAAGGTATACGGCCATATCTGCTCTGGGTTTTCCGAGAGGACAGGGATTGGTGCAACCTTCCTGTGGAAGGGATTCCGCCGGAGGGGGTATCCTTTCTCGTATTCTTTAGTTTTTGTTTGATGGCTTGTCAAAAATAGGCTGTGCAGGTCCCGTAGAACGGCAATCTGTCGTTCAGCCACGCTGATAGCAGCGAAAAACGCTGCCAAAAGACGGTTAAGGGAGGTGAGGAGGCCTCGGACCTTCCTCTGCTTCCTCTCCCGAACATTATTCTGCCGTACTTGCTCATCTTCGTCATCCATTCTCTTTCGATCTTCCTTAGTAAGATTCACTCCCGGTTCTAACCTCGCTTGCTGCGGTTGATCAGCGGGAATTCTCCGCATCCCTTGATTTCGCTCACAGGTTTTTGCATCTGATATTATTTCGTCGATATCCTCCTCCTGATCACCCCCCAAAATTAATGCTAGATCCATTTAATAAATTGAGAGAATAAACTAACTAGCTTGCATAGGGAGGCTTGAAGCGTTCTCAATGCCCTTGATTCCATACGATTGGCAATCATATGAATCATTGCCCGAAAGGCGCCCACACGCTCCTGAAAGCGGTGAAGTGGGACCTGATCTCTGGCATTGTCCTCTCTAGATCTAAATGTCGCTATTGTATCTTCAGAAATCAGTTAGTATATATGTTGATGTCCACAGTAGGCAAAGGCGTATAGCTCACAATTATCAAATATCATATATCGTGCCTGATGCACTAATATCTCTCCTATATCATCTCTCTCCTCCCCTGGTATCTCCCCTATATAATCTCTCTCCTCCTCACTCGCTGGGGCCCTGCGAGCAGGAAGATCAAGTCCCAGACGGTTGAAATCTAAGAGTTCGACGCTCTCGCTTTCCAAATCCAATACAACCCCTTGGCTGGATCCCCCGAAATACGGAAATGATGCGAAAAGGATGAATCTAGATTCCGATCTGGACAACTCCTTTGGCTTCTTGAAAGGTGCCTGTAACGAGACGCCAGTTCTAAAACGTTCATGGCCAGGGAGTTCTCGAACTCTTTCTAAATATGGGCCCATGAAAGTCGTTTCACCTTCCTTCTGAAGGCCAAGTTTTTCCCCCATCGAATGTAATAGATCGCCATCCTAGTTCCAGTGAGAAATTTCTTGAAATGATAGGAATACTACTGGGCCATGCAACAACTCACGTATGTATCGTAGCATTGAGGAAAGTCTCTTGAAAACAAAAAAACCACTCAAATATTAGCATTTGGAGGATAAGTTCGACTCCCAGAAAAACTAGCAAGGTGCAGCAACACACCGTTGATAGTCCAAATGGGCGGTCTGAAAATAGATTCTTCAGAGATAAACTTACATGATACTCAACCGTGCCCCGTGTGATAGGCACTGTTGGGATTCCTGGGGAGGGCTAATTATTTGGTCAAACTGTTTGGACTTCATGAGCTCATTCTTGGACACTCGAGAGAATATATCATTGTTTGCACTAAAGTGTCCCGACGGAGCGGAGCCCTCGGCTGGAGGAAATTCATCCGCAGGTTTCAGGTAATCTGGGTCTAAGGAATAATCAAAAATCACGACATCGTCCACTTTTCTGTTTTTTAACTTTTCGCTTGCAAGGCTGTAGTTTAGGTGCAGGCAGTCTTGCTCATCGTAGAAACCTCGTTGTTCACCGATAGTGTCCCAACCGTCAAAGCAGTCTGCTAGTTCCCGTGAGCGCGTTGAGGAGTGTGATGGTTGGTCAATAGATACTGGCGGGGGTTTGGAGCTTTGAGGAGTCTCTGGTGGGGTAAGGCTAGCACTGTGGTCAGCCATCTTGACTAGATAGAA
Source organism: Tuber microsphaerosporum (assembly GCA_003521225.1). Classification (NCBI taxonomy): domain Eukaryota; kingdom Fungi; phylum Ascomycota; class Pezizomycetes; order Pezizales; family Tuberaceae; genus Tuber; species Tuber microsphaerosporum. The sequence continues at coordinate 11,760 of QOVD01002735.1, read as the reverse complement.
AGGAATGGTTTGAGGGAGAAAAATAGAGGTGGGTTCTTAGCCACCCAAGATGTTGAAGGCCCGTTGGAGAGCTTCATCCTTATATATAACATTCAATACAATCAAGGGACTCCCAACCAGCTGCTCAACCTAAAACATTTGATATCCTCACGTCGGTAGTCGTAGTCGGCACAAGGCGACACAACTTAATTCAGACGGGGGCATGAACAGCCACCGAGAAAGCCATATCCGCACACTAACTTGATCTGCCTAGAAGTTACCTACCGGTACTTCCCACACCTACTACTCGTAGGGCTAAATCTAGCTTCGCCAGAATGGCACCTAGTGCTGCATGCTCCTTTCTGTGCGCGGGTGCCTCGGGCGATCGCTGTCTGGTTTGGAGACATTAGATGCTCATCTGAGACATGTCCGATCGTATACCGAGATACAGCTCCTAAGTTTTGTGTGTTCCACAGGGGGTAAGGGCAGCCAACCTTGTTTGTCGAACATACAAAACCTAAGTGCTGTACCTCCATTGAGCGAAAAATATTTCTGTTGTGATATCTACGCCAGCTGTCGTTGTGTGCGCTGGCCACAAGGCTTAGATTGATTTCGCCTTCACCGACCAAATTATATGTAAATATTTCCCCTCCTATCCAGCCATTGCATAGCCGCCGCTATATAGTACCGGTGCTCGTACAGTACTGTGCAGGCCAGCCCTGCAGCATAATTCGAGGCTGGGGAACGAGTGGAATGCTCTCGTTAGCTCTTACGAGGGGGGAACAAAGTAAAGGAAAAGTCTTCCTCATACTGCACTCTTACCCTCGGGTCCTATCAATTGTGCGCAGGTCCAGTCACCTCGCCACAGAAGACGGGAACCATGGATCCACTTCCTCACCGCGCCATACCTATGCTAGCACAACACTTTCGCCATTTTTAAGCCTGCTTCCTTTCTGTAAATTCTGGAGCCCGCTGCACAGAGTGAATTAGGATATGTACACCTGGGCAGGACGAAGGTACCCATGGATACTGATACTCGGGTTTTACATGAGCACCTCAATGGTGTTAGCGCTGATATTAGCAATAGGGCAACCGCATAGAGAAACCTTTTTAAATACAGTACCAGTGGATCCCGGGTGCTCCGTGTGCTCGAGTAGAATGCCAGCAACTTAGCAAAAGCGCAACATTTCGCCCGATGATGTCTCGTAGTGCTAAACAAGCTAATTAGAATTGTCCCAACACTGCTTGGCAAGGAGCCTACCCGGAATTTTCCTAAAAAGGAGACTTAGGGCCCGTTTACCTATAGGCGGCCGTCTAGCAACCAAAGACAATGCCGACCGTCAAAGAAAATCAGTTAGATAAATGGGCTTTACGCTATATACTAGACAGTATATTAGCTAAACATGCAACTATTCTGTTTTATTTACATACCTTCAATTGCCTGTCTATTTCTAAAGGTTAGATTTGTAATAGGTGGTTGGACTAGATGGTGGCGTCTCAACAGTTATCTGATAAACGGCGCGAAAGTGTTTGACCAATTTTCCACGGTCCTGTAGCTAGACTATCAAAAAGTTAGGTTGCCTACTCTAGGTAAACGCCATCTACTTTACCGCACTCTCCCCCGCTATCAAGCCCCCCTTAGCGGTCGCATCATTTCAGGCTGTTAGACGGACGTCTATAGGTAAACGGGCCCTTATTCCCAATTTTAAGCGACACAAGACATCTACCTACTTGTCTTTTAGAATGAGAGAAATTTCTAAGATTTAGAAGTGTCCCCGGTGTATTTTTAAAGAAATATTTACTATTATTTGTGATTGGGTTTTCTCACTTAGAAGTTGAAGTATCATTTTCTTGGCGGTGGGGGAAAAACTGGGTTTTTGTCGGGATAAAAAAATATTGCTGGTATTCTATTACAGGGAGGGCCTGGATTAGCTAGTATAAAATAAGTTTTCCTGACCTTTGCCTTTAGATTGTTGATCTACTCGAGTAGCTCCCTTTCACCCTGTCCGAGATTTCGGTACCTCATGCAGGTAATTTGGTGAAGTCTGTTGTTCACTTCTTGCTGCGCCTTGTAAACTACTTGCGCGGCCGAATTAAAGCCGGACACTTTGTATGGGCATTGCCACCTGAAGTGTCCAGCTTCAACTCAGCCGCGCAAGTATCGACCGGGGTCAAAAATTAATAACGTATCCCAGAAGTACTTGTACAAGGGTCAGCATTGCAACACATGTACCTCAAGAAAAGTAATTTGCTGTCACTAATTTTCTTCAACAACGATGGTTTGAAGAATTTCTCACCCAACCACAAGCCCTTTTTCTCTATTGAGGCAGAAGGCTGATAGACAAAGTATTGATTTATCTTTTTTTTTTTTCACCTTTAGTAATACTTAACATTTCATTGTTGGCATTGAGGTACATGGGCGATCAAGAAATACTTTTATGAAGGTACAGTACGGTACATGTGTTGCAACACCGCCCCTTGTACCTCTGGGCTACGTTATTTTGACTCCGGTCGATACGTGGAGAAAACTTGGCTACTCCGCAAGGGCAAAACACAATACCTGCACGTGTCAGAGCCCGGAAAGTGGGGGTGGAGCTAATAGGCCCGTAACCGGACTAGAACTGGTGGCTGAGCGTGAGAAAGCCTAAAAGGCGACCTCTCGACGGCGGAAGAAAAAGAGGGGGCCAGTCCCGAAGGGGTAGATGTGCGAAGGTACGGCATACCGGTAATCTCTTTTTCGCGCTAAGAAGCCGGGGGAGGGTATAGCGAATTACTCGAGTACACGAACTCCTTTGAGTACCCGAGAAGAGAGTGGCTCCCAGGGGTAGGATTTTCATAAATATTTACCGCAGGGCGTCGCTTCCGTCATTGGACTGTTAGGCACTCTCCTGGAGTGCCGCCTCCCCGAAGCTCGCTTAGATTAGTCCCGTCCGGGATGCGGAGAACCTTGGCACGGTTAGCACCTGACAAGAACGAGCAGAGCCGACCAGCGCCACTGGAAAAACACTACGGTACTTTGTTTTATTTCAAAATAGACTACTGTACTCGCACACTCCATATTCAGGAAATATCACTTAGCTTAGATTTTTATCGAACCTTGATTTAGTATGGGATGCCCAGGGCTTTCACTGCGGGGGATCATACGTCGTCACCTGGAGTGTAGAAAAGCTTGATGAAATCCGAAGTCAACTCTTACAGCATCTCATGTTAATATAAGGTTTCTTTCTCCTCTCAAATGCTTCTTTAAGCTTTTCTATGTTCAAGCCGGGTACCAGTCTGGACTTCTTTATACGTTCCTTTATTTCTTTTGTTCTTATCTACCTTCTTTGAATGTTTTTGCTCCTTGTTGTGGAACCCCGGTGGTACTGGCAGGACTGAACTGTTGGAATTCTAGGAGCTGCTCGGCATGCTCACCATATTGGACCTAACCTCCAGGCACACATGCACTCTGCCTATCCACCGATCGCTCAGACAAAGAGGTCCCCCGGATATGCGCTTACGATAGATATGCCCGGGGAAGGCAAGTGGGAGCCCAGAGGAAAGCGGAAGCCCGGCAGAGGCTATTTCTTTGATGTCGCTCGGCATGTTCAGCAAACCTCCGGGGAGGTGCTCCGGGACCGGTGCAGCACCGGAAGGATATCGGAGAAGGAGCGGGAGCAGAAGTTTTCTTTGTGTGTTTTTCTGCCGAGGGCGCGTGCTTGTGGGAAGGTGCAAATGCAGCCTTCGGAAAAGCGTGTAATATGGTTTTACACTCGAAGGGAAAATTGTGGACACGGCCAACAGTTCTGTTTGTTTTTATTTTTGTTAGCATGAGATTGCGGAAAGTGTGATCAAGAGGCAAACTGTTTTGGGAACTGGTGTGGTATCCCATGATAGGATAGGAGGACTTTTGATGATATATTTTTCTGTCTGTCCTAGTTAGTTGAGATAGAGCATTGTGGATGTTGAGAGGTTGTTGGTGAAAATTCTTTACCCCGCCCCTGAGTTGTGCGATCGTACTTTTGCGGTGAATTGCTTGGCACTGTTTCGTTTCACATCTGATCACTCGCCGTTCTGCCGTTATTCGCCCGCCATAGCCGATTTCAAAGATGAACCACTTCTCTGTATAGCTAGCTGTATCTTTCTTATTATTCTAGTACTAGTTCGCTCAATCAATAATCTTTACTGTTGGCTATTATCACTTCTCCATTGAAACCATCGCACATTACTACATTTCATATTACTATCGTCAATCATGACAACAGAACAACAGTCAATATATTATACAAGTTTTACAGTCCAGTACGACCTCCAGAATTCTAAAATTCCAACATCTCACACTTGCTCTCATACCAGTCTAAATTCTAGATATTCCTAGCGTTCCTCTATTCCTATGACAATGATCATTACCACCCTCACCGGTTACATACTGCGAAGCAGGGAAACTCGCTATTACTGGATCAATGAGAGGTATAGGAATATTTAGCCCATAATTTGCACACATGGCCAGTACCACCTTTCTTGATCACTGTATGATACTGTAAAAAATCCGCCTCGCCAGCATTCTTGATAATATATATCTCCATCCAATTAATAATAAAATATACTTTATAATGATCTAAGTTATCTCTCCACCTCATCAAACAAGATTAAAAATTAAAGTATGAAAATACGCATGAAGAAACGCATCTCTCCTTCCCCCAACGCCTGTATCCTTCAACCATGGTATCTCCTTTGCTGCCTAGCGATCGGGTTTCTTTCCCATCTCTTGGCTTCCTCAGCACCTCCGTTTTAGGATGTCAATAGCTGCCACTGCTGCTCTTTTGATTGAAGAGCAAGGTTTGACGATCGGACTATTTATGGCCTCCGCAGTTTTGCACTCTCTGGACACACCTGGCGTTCAACGCTAGACTCTTATGGTGACTGTGAGGACTGAATTTCTCGAAGGGATATGCTCTTTGCCACTGACTCTGAAGGAGGGCTTGGATCCGCAGACGTCTCCGGAAGCGTATTCGAGACCCCACCGGGAGCGCAAGTGTGGAGTGACCCTGAGGCATTGGATGAACCGGTCGTGGTGTGTTCTGGATCTATGGCCTGTTCTTGCGATTTAGAGGCACTTAAACCCTGATTCTCGATATCATCTGTTTTTTCTTTAGGGGATCGACTAAATTTCTTCCCGACATAGCCTCCGAATTTTACTGTCACTGGGCGTTTCCATGTGGTGAGCATTATTATCGGTACTAGTAGTGAGATAGTTAATGGGCCTGCGGTGAGCCAGAAGTCGGTCAAGGATATATGACCCTCTTGGCGCTCAATTACGTCCATGCCGAAGTACTGATAGGGCTTCTTGTCAGGAAATGCTCATATCATGGAAAGGGGGTAAAATACAGAGGTACAAAAGTTGAGGGGAAGAAAGGCTGTTGCTATGACAGCGAAACCAAATAAAGCCTTGTCTTGCTCTATTAGCGTGACCTGGCTCTCCCTGATAGCTCCCTCGATGCGCTTCAGCGCACATGTTGCTTCTTGGGATGTCTTCTCAGAGGGGGCTGCCTTAACATGATCAAACCTCAAGAATCCAAAAAACTGTCGAGTCGTTAGCATTCCCACCATGAGTTCGGATATGAGAGTTATACAATTTTTCTTCTGACATCCATATTTTCTACTAACTCCTTGATTTTTTTGATGAAATATTTCCTCTCTTGGACCACCCCGTCAATAGAGTCTAAAGTATTCACCCGCGCCTGGTCGTCCTGTTCTTGGAAGATAGGGGCCAGAGCAATACCAGTATCCTTATAGAGGCGATTCTGCCGGAGCGGGTATCTCTTTTCGGGACCTTTATGTATTGGCCGGTAGCCTGTCAAGAGTACGCTATGTAGGTCCTGGAGAACGGCGACTTGTCTTTCGGCAACACTGATCGCAGCGAATAAACCTGCCGAAAGCCTATTAAGGGAGGCGAGGAGGTCCCGGACTCTCTGCTGCTTCTTTTTCTGAACCTTGTTCTGCTGGGCTTGCTTACAATACTCATCCCCTTTTAGTTCTTCCTTCTCTGTGAGAACCGGTCCTTCCGGTAATTTTAGCTGGTGCGCTTCATCAGTGGGAATTCCCTTTATTCCTTGGTTGTCCCCGGAGATTTTTTCATCTGATATCACTCGGTCGATATTCTCCTCCTAGCCATACTCAAAAATTAATGCCTGATTCATTTGGCCAAACGAAAGAATAGACTAACAAGTTTGCAAAAGGAGGTTTGAAGTTTCCCCAATGCCCATACTTCTGAGTCCATACGATTGGCAATCATATGAATCATTGCACGAAAGGCACCGACACGCTCTTGAAAGTGGTGAAGTGGGACCTGATCTCTGGAATCGTCCTCCTTGGATCTGAATGTCGCCACCGTATCTTTGGGGGTTACTCAGCAACGATTTTTGGGGCAAGGGTAGGCAAACAAGTATAGCTTACAGTTATCAAATATCATATATCGTGCCTGATGCACTAATATTTCCCCGATATCATCTTTCTCCTCCCTACTTACCACGACACTACGGTCAGGAACGCCAACTCCCAGGTGTTTGAAATCTAAAAGTTCAACGCTCTCGCTTTCCGGGCCTAATGGGGAACTGCCGCTAAATTTCCCGAAATATGGAAGTGATACGAAAAGAGCGATTCTATCTTCCGATGAGGCCGGCTTGGCCAGCTCCGAAGGTTTTTTGGAAGGTGCCCGTATTGAAATGCCTGTTCTAAACCTTCCACGACCAGGCAATGCTAGAACTCTTTTTGAATGTGCGTCCCCGAAAGTATTAGCATTTTGAAGGTGTAGCTTTTTCGCCATCGAATTTAGTAGATTGCCGTCCTACTTCTCGTGAGTAAGTGCTATTAAAGATGAAGTTACGGCTACACCGCATCGAGGCTTACACTTGTATCATAACATTGAGGGAACTCTCTTGAAAAAAAGACGAAAAAAGCCCTCGAATGTTAGCATGTAGAGGATAAATTTGACTCCCATAGAGGCCAGAAAGGTGATGCTGCACAGCACCCTCCATAACCCAAATGGCCCCTGAGAAAATAAATATTTAGAGGAAAAACTTACATGATACCCAGCCGTGGGCCCCGTGACAGTATCCGCCCTGGTTCTTTAATTATCTCGCCAAATTCCCTGGACCCTATCAGCTTATTCTTGGACACTCGAAAAAATCTATCATCTTCGGAGCTAAAGCGGCTCGAGGAGGGACCGCCCTCCTGAACTTGAAGATTTCCATCCACGGGACTCAGATAACCTGGGTCTAATGAATAGTCAAAAATCACAACATCGTCCTCTTCTCTATTTTTTAGCTTTTCGATTGAGAGGGCTCGGCTGAGGCGTAGATAACCTTGCTCATCGTAAATGTCTTGCTCTTCGCCGATGCTTTCCCATCCGGTAGGGTGGACCGATGGTCCCAGAGGGAGCGGTGAGGGCTGGGATAACTTGTCAATAGATTCCGGCGAAGCTTCAAGGGTCGCGGGGGGCCCTGATGATGCAGCAGAGTTCGTGTCTGGGTTGGCCGTCTTGGCTGGGTAGGAAGGGGGAGTTTGAGGCAAAAACATGATGACAACTTCCCGCTAGCAGCTTCTCCGGGTGCTAATACGGTAGTCGGTTGGGAACCTCCACTCTTATGTACCGTTCAAACTCGAATAATGGGCCCAAGTGCTATGTTATTGGAGTTGCCTCCTCTCGTATGGTCTAGTGTGTTTTTTGTTTTGTGTCTCTCAGAGAGGCTGAGCACCTCATCCTTCACTGTGCTTTTCACCCCTTTTCTAGAGTAGTGAATTCTTGACAACGGTACAGACTTCGGCGGGCGCACGATGAAAACCAACCGGCGGAGAATAGGGATCTTTAGCAAAAAAGTGAATTCAGTTGCGTAACAAAATGAAGTGCTCGAGTACCTGTTACTTACTATACATGTTTGGTACCCATCGGTTTTCGTCGTACCCTGTTGAAGGCTCTGCCGTACCAGTGCGTATAATTTATGCCTCAAAGTAGAAACCGGAATAATTGGACCTCCGGTTAGGGCCTGAGGTAGCCTCTCCTAGTAAGGTTTGCCGTATAATACTTCAGTACAAGTACTCTCTTTACTTGACCTAGCGAAGGGCTGGGAGCTACTTTTTTCCCTAAATATCAATACCGGTAGGGAATTCCGGACATCCTAGCGCGAAATCCAATTATTCTAATTCCTATGGTATCATAGTAAATGGTCTGGTATAGGTAGGGGGAACTTACGCTTAGAAACGAAATGGGGGCGGGGGTGTCACTTTGGCTTTATGGCGCCCGGCGCCCAAAACAGGTCTGTTGTTACTCTCCCGGCTTTCTTAGTACTGTGCTGCATACAAAAATTAGCAACTTGGCATAAAGTAGTATATACCTTCCTCTGCTCAAAATGTAGACCTTGTTGTCTTCAGTAAATATCAACCAATACCCAACTGGATAGAATTCAAGAAGCGATGCTGGCTAGCTTATGGAGTTAGTTTCTCGGAGCTTTGTTGGTGCGGAATGTTCGTTGTTTCTCTTAGCCACTAGGTGGGTCAATTTCAAGTTCAAACACCGGCACTCTACGGCACTGTACTTGTATCCGGCATCCAGTATCTGAAATGAGACAAGGTTTGTTTGCTGGTTGGGTGTTTGTGTAAGAATATCTCTCTTTTTAGATGCGGCAACAGCCCCCGATATCCACCACCTCTGCCAGCACCCTAATTCCGGGTTCAGACACAAAAGCTACCAAGAGGAATTTGTCTTCTCTGACACAGTATAACATCACTCCACTGGACGTGCTGGATCTCGTCAACCGGTATTCGCGCTTTCGTTAACCTGTCGGATCGAACCTATCTGTCGCTAACAGACTAATTCCCTCTAATGATCCGGTTGGTTTCGAGGACCTTTACGGTAGTTATTTTCAGATACAAACAAGCAATTCTTCCTGTTTTAGATAGTTTGGGTCGGGCTTGGAGACTGAGGCGCAATCGTAGTCAAAGAGTTCGTAGCTAGCACAAGTATAATACCGTACGGTACTGTACGGTACAACCCTTCGGTACAGCCCTCTCTCGGAACTTTCCTATCACACAAGCGTACTCGAGTACTATACCATTAATGTTTCAGCCTTTTATTTGTACTACAATACCGGTACAGTTATGAAGGACATGTGCAACAACACTTTTAGCATCACACACCTACGAGTAAAACCCTGCGCAAAAAAAAAGAAAAAAAATCAAAGAAAATTAGCAAGCCTAAAGCGAAAACGCCGCTAAAGCTTAGAATCCTCTTGGCTGTTAAAAATCAACCATAAAGAGAGCCCAGGTCACTTAAAATTTGTCGGTATACCTCTTTTTTAGAAAATGCCTGGCACTGCTGAGCGGGCATCCTACCAAGATGCCTTGAGGCATTGCTTATTGCCTTGTTTTCGGGCAACAAAAAATCACTCCTCTCGCGGGTCGCTGCTTCTCTGCAAGCAATAGGCAGGAAGCATCTAAGCACAAGCTAATTACTTGTCCGCATCTGAGTGCCATACTAAACCGGTACTCGAATGTGCGGATACTTCTTGCATGTAACCTGTGATACGCCTCTAAGACTTTCAAAAAAGGTGTCAATAGATACCCTTAGACTTGATGTGTTTGAAGAGTGTTTATGGTTCTGTTTTCTTGCTTGGAAGTTGAAGTATTATTCTTCCAGCTGTGGGTGAAAAGCTGCCTTTTCCTGGTATAAAAAAAATATTGATCGTATTCTACGACCCCAAGGAGAACCCTGGATTAGCGGATGGAATAGGTTCTCTCCCCCTTTACAGAGTTGTGGGAAGGGGCAAGCCACTTAAGCACACCACGAAGTCAATCGCGCTTAACGTGTTTCACCTATCATAGTAAGCGACCGCACCGGGTAAGCAATCACTAGGCTAGCTAACTTTAAAGACACTACCGGTAGGACGAGAACAATATTGAGCGATCCAGGCATGTGAATTATTATCTCTGCTACCTGTTTGGTATAATTTTTTACATAATATTTCTGATTCCCCCCCCTCCTATTAGAGTATAAACCCGAGAGAAAATAGGCATAGCAATAATCGGTTTTTTGTTCAAGAAAGTTATAATTTGGGGTACTTGAGCTAGGTGCCTTATCGATACATCATTGCTCTAATATGGGGGAGTTTTTTTTGCGATCCCGAGATCTAAAAGATTGTGTAGGGATTGTAAGTTCATAGTGACAAGGCACGAGAAGTGTCATTTTTGACGTGGTCGTAACTCGGTTTAAAGGCTTACAGGTAGGCGTGTTCAAAGACTTGAGCATGGACTCGTATGCACCAACATACCATACCACGTCCCGATTTGCAACATCGGTATTATAAATGTACTCAAATCAGTTGTCTCTGGTGAGGCTAATCGTTTACCCGGTGTGATCGTGAACTAAGCGAAACATGTTACCCTTTTTAAAGCACCATAATCTACCAGTATTTAGTTTCCCAGCGGTCCCAACCTGGCCCTAAGGAGAGGAGGGGGAGAATTTTAAAGGCAAAGAGGGATATGGGAGGCATCCTGGGGGGCGAAAAACAGAGTATAGAGAGGGGGGAAACTTATGGGAGGCCATGTTCATGATAACCGCGTAGATAAATTAATATAGTACCATGGAGATTAAGCCAGGGTGAATGATAACTAGGAACTTTCCACGAAAATGAAAATTTGGGTTGCCTAAAGTCTACTGATGCGTTAAACAAAATATCGGGATGCTAAAGTATACTCTAGAACTGAGGAACCTGTTAAGATAGTACTAAAAATATAAGAATGCTTGTCGCAAAACCCTTTCTGGCCCCAAACTGTAGATATGGCAATCGTCTCCGACTCAGCCTCAGGAATGCATGGGACACTCCAGATTTCGAAAGTCAAGCTTTTGTTAACATATGAGCTCCTTCTCTCTGATTGTGAGAATATTTTGTAGCGGTGGGTATGGCATACGCCATTCTCTTGCTATATGGGAGCTCGGGGTGTAAGAGACAAGTTACCCTTAGTGAAGAACAAGGTAAAAGTTCAAGGGAGCATCTGTGCCAATATGGTGTGAATATTGTCGCCGGCCCAGTGGGTTGCCAGCTACTAACGTAAGCGACGGGGAAGTGACACAACACCTAGATGTGACACAACGCGGAAGAGGCCGAAATGTTGGTGTTACATTGATGAATACTCCTGCTTTGTGGTCTCCTAACAACTCAACACAACAAGTGACACAATGGCACCATTGAAGAATGCTAATAAGGACTATGAGGATGTCACAAACCTGACTAAGCAAGGAATATGGTTTCACATGACTCATGGTTATGAGTCATAGGTTTGTGATTTGTTTTACATGACTTGCATTAGAGAGGTCATCGTTATAATGTTATTGGTTGATATTTTCACATGAAACACGATTGTGGTCATATGATGTATGACTTTCGCACATGACTCATATTACGAGTCATGGGTTTCATTCATGTGATGCGAGTTGCGCACATGACTAGTTATTTGAATTATGATTGGTTTAGGTATGTTGCGCAGCTGACTTGTTGGAAGTCAGTGGGTGGATTTGGCACATGACTCACTAGGAGTTATGAGGTCGTGTGACTCAAGGGTATGAGTCACCAGGGTTAGGGTTGTGGGAATAACGCCTATATAAAGGAGCCGTGACCGTCGAGTAGTTAACCACGAACGATCTCCTCTCCACCTCCGGCGATTGAAATCTCAACACCATGAGAAATCATCGTCAACCACCCTCCTCCCTCTCCCCTCTTCTGATGGCCTAGCTGCCTAGGAGGGTGA
>QOVD01002734.1:0-19694 GCA_003521225.1 Tuber microsphaerosporum | reverse complement strand
TTCTCCGCATGTGGGATCCCTGATGCTTCGCCCGATTGGCCATGGGTTGTTCCAACCCTCCATTTTCACGGTAAGTAGCGCAAATAAGCGAGGGGGAAAACGTGGACTACGGTACCGGACCTACCGGTACTCGGTTGACTCTCGGTTTCGTTGTGTTCACAAGGCGGTCGCCGTCGCTTTCGCGATTGGACGAAATACGGGTCCCAATTTAATGAGATGTCTACTTAATCTACTCTTGATATCTGAGTGTAGTACTGTACAAGTTGCAAGGTTATCGTAATTGCGACATTTACATCCCGGATTTGGGGAAAGCGGATGAATGAAAATGTTTATTTGTGATATGAGAGTGGTGGGGTTGTCGGATATGAAGGGTGCGAATTTCAGCTTTGAAAAAAAAATAAAAAATACCCAAAGTTGACTAAAATAAAAAATTCCGACCTGTCAGTGACTGGTGCCTCTATCTTGGTGTGGTCAGACCAGCGAGCAAGTACGGTATTCCGAAGGGCCACCGGAATACTCGCACCCGCGCCAAACCCTCCAACTAGAACTCTAGAATCCCTTATCACGCTCCAAGTTTCTTTTATAGCAGGGTGTATTGCGTATCAGACTCGGGATGGCTAGGCACTTAAAAAAATAAAACAAAATTACATTCTGGCTGCAGGTGCAGTGTTGCCTTACAATTTATGACTCTTCGTGAATTTCACTGCCCCTTTTTCTGCTGGAGTTCCCTTGGCGTTGAGGCGGTGGGGAGCACAGCCGAAGAAACAAGTCATATCGCCTCCCCCTCCTTGTGCACCAGCAAGATCATAAGCCCGTTTAGCCCGCTGAAATCTCACCGAACCGCATCAATAGCGACACGAAGCATCTGCAAAGTGCATCATGGAACGGACAACAAATATACAATCATTTGGTTCGGGTAATGTTGACTGTGGGAACATCACGAATAGCCACAATATCACGGTGAACAAAACGGACGACGAAGACAACCAGATTAAGCAGTGGCTCTCGCCACTAAAGCCTCAATACAGACACCAAAGTGTGCAAGCCAGCCGGGTGAATGGTGTAGGAGGTTGGTTTCTGGAAAGAAACAAGTTTCGGGAGTGGAGGGGTAGCCAAGAGCTACCGAATAAGGCTGTTTTATTCTGCTACGGAGATCCAGGGGCGGGGAAGACACATATCAGGTTAGTGAGAAAGGTCTCTCGAACGAGTGGATATCACTTACGGTTAACAAAAATAGCTCTTTAGTTATTGACTGGTTGTGCGATCAAGTTCATGATAGAGATATCGCTGTCGCAGGTCTATACTGCGATTACCTAGCCCAGGAGGAGCAATCCGCAGCAAACATGTTAGGCGCAACCCTCAACCAGCTTTTTGAGAGAGATGGAATCCCAGAGACCGTGCGGCAGGGTTTTCGCAAGGGGAAGAAGGGGTTTGGCGGACGGGCTGTCAAAATTTCGGACTTAGTGAGAATACTGAAGACGACGATAACATCTCTGCCTGAAGTGTTTATCTGTATCGACGGTTTGGATGAATGTCTTCCGAAAAATCGACGAGAGCTTCTTGAGTCACTGCAAGAAATTGTAAGAGCTTCGCCGACCATACGGGTGTTCCTGAGTGGGAGACCTCACGTTCGAGATGAGGTTAAGGGACATTTCGCCGGGGCGATCATGATACATGTCATTCCTACCATTGGGGATATTGAGAGATATCTGGAGATGAGATTAGGCAGAGATACCACGCCCAGCGCAATGGATGATTGTTTGAGGGCTGAGATTATGAGAGTTATTCCGCGAAGGATTTCCCAGATGTGAGTGGAAATAACCAGCCAATAATCTAAGCCTAGTTATATATAGGCTAACAACAGAATATAGCTTTCTTCTTGTTTCCCTTAATATCGACGCGGTCCTAGAAGAGGTTACGATCCACCAGAGAAAGAAAAAGCTCAACGAGATGATCCAAGGGAATGGCCTTCGAGATGCCTACTCGGCAACACTGGCACGAATAAAGGCGCAGGGGGGGGCCAAGTCGAGACTCACCATGGAAATGCTAATGTGGCTATCACATTCGAAGCGATCCTTAAATGCAAACGAGTTATGTCATGCCCTGGGGGTAGAAATCGGGTGTACTGACCTGAACCTTCAGAATATCCCCGCGATAGAAACACTATTGGGATGCTCTTTGGGGCTTGTAACACTTCAAGCGTCCTCACACACTCTACGTCTTGTCCACTACACTCTTCAAGAGTACCTATCCAACAATACCGACCTGTTTCCGAGTCCTCACTCGGCGATTGCCGAGGTCTGTTTAACATACCTCAACTTTCGGTGCATCAAGGGCCTTTCGCCTGCCCATAACTGCTCCCTACAGGCAACACGGTTGCTCGAATATGCCTCTTGTTACTGGGGGGCACATGCTAGAGGGGACATCACGGAAAGTGTGAACACGCTCGCGCTGAGCCTTCTCGCTGAGTTTGATAAGCACGTATCCTCAGGGATACTCTTAGCCTCAGAGATGAGATCATTCAGAAGGCTCGAAAGATTTGGCAGGATTGATCATTCGGATGACGGCCTTGATTGGAGTGACTCTGCGGGGTTCACAGGGCTTCACTACGCGGCATATTTTGGGATGGTCGAAATAGCAAGTGGCTTACTAAGTATGAAGAAATGGGATCTCGAGGCAACTGATGTGGGGGGTAATACGGCAATCTTGTGGGCTGCTAGGAAAGGACATGGGGCCATTGCGAAGCTGATTTTAGAACAGGAGGGTGTAACTCCAGACACTGCAGATAAAGGAGGTCGGACACCACTTTCGTGGGCCGCTGAGGGTGAATGTGGGGACATCGTGAGGATGCTTTTGGGACGGGGAGATGTAACTCTTAACACTGCGGATAAAAGTAGTCTAACACCCCTCTCGTGGGCAGTTAGAGGGGGAACTGAGGATGTCCTAAAGATTTTTTTTGAACGGGAGGATCTCGTTGCCAACACCGCGGATGAAGACGGCCGAACACCTCTCTTTTTGGCGGTTCGGGGTTGCCGTGAGGGCGTGGTGAAGATGATTTTAAAACGGGGGGATGTGAGTCCCAACACGGCAGATAGGGACGGCACAACACCTCTCTTGTTGGCGGCTAAAAAAGGGTATCGGGGCATGGCGAAGATGCTTTTGGAGCGGGACGATATCGCCCCTGGCATTCCGGATAGAGGTGGACGAACACCTCTCTCGTGGGCTGAGGAAAACGAACACCTCGAAATAGTGAAAATGCTCCTAAAATGGCGTACCGTTAGCCAGGACACCATGATAGCGAACTTCACCGGTCAAACAGCACCCAAAAGGACTATCCAGGACACCATGATAACAAACTTCACAGGTCAAGCAGCCCCTAAACGGGCTGTTAGAGGAGTGGTAAAGCGGTGGCTGGGAGGTTAGGATTCTGCTCCTTAGCCGGTGGGTAGTATTGGGTCAACAGACCTTTTCTCAGCTAAACCCTCCAAACCATTTCGGCACCCGTTCCAATGTTCTTAAGTTATATCTGACATTTCATAAGAACTGGCTTTGTACGAGGAAAGTAGGTGTCTTTTTCACCCTATGAGGATTTACCCTTATAGTCTATAAATTTGATGTCCATCACTATTTCTTTATTTTTTAAACCTCTTTTATTTTTAGTTTTCGTTTCTACATTCTCCATGTTTGAAAAAGACAAAGAAACCTATTCCTGGCCTGATAGATTTTCTTGCGTGTTTTCTTTTGTTCTTTTAGTTTTCTTTCTTTCTTTAACTATCGATACTTGCTGATTAGAATTGATTTTGGCCGACTTCGTAGAGTGTGGTATGGTTTGCGCAGTTTTGTAGTTAGAATACCGTAGAATGATCAACCTCTCACCCGGTTGAGGGACCCGAGGCGAGATAACCAGCTAACCCGAATCACCGGTCTACCTAGTGCATCTCCAGCAGTGCTTCGGCGCACCCAAATGACTTTTGTACCAGTGCCATTATACAGTACAAGAACTACTAGTATATATACAAAAGAAAGGGGGAGATTGTTTATAGCTGCTATTTTCTTGGTAAGGATGTGGCAATTACACAAGGCAACAACATTGGGTAGTTATTTATCCACCACTCCAAGCCCACCCGGCTATCTTACAGTACTGTACTCTAGAGTACTCGGGAGAGTTATTAGGAATTGGGAAACATAAGTCTTTCCTTCTTAGATATTTGTATGGGATCGGTAGAAATTGCGTGTTGATTATTACTGAACCCCCCCGTATACCAGAAGTTAGTTAATTTGAATTACCAGGGTTAGGTGGCGCGAGTAGATGACCAGGATTATTATTTTTCAACGAGAATACAGATAACATAGATGGGGTTGCGATGGGTAGGTCTGGAGCCGCTTGGAATTGATGGCGATATACACGATGTTTGAGGAGAGGCCCGGGAGGGGGTTGATGAATGAAACGAGTAGAATTGCCCGAGGACATCAGAACCTCCGAGGTTTCGTATTTTATATACAAAAGAAAAGGAGAGCGTGCGGGTATTGTTTTTCTCGATAAGGATCTGGAAATTATACACTACCACAGATTACGCCGAAGTTCAAGTTTGCCATGCTAGAGCTTGCTGCCATTTACGGCGGGTCAAGTAGACATCGAGTGCAAAAAAAATCCTAAGCGGACATGACAGGAGTCAAAGCACCGAGTTTGATTACGTAAGCAGCCTGTGGAAGCATAAAAATCCGCATTTCCTCCTGGACTACAACTACTGGTACATGAGTCTCATCTAACTAAGGGCTTTAAATATTCTATTACTCATAGGCATTATTTAAACCAACTACTCTCTTAGGAGGTATGGCATGGCATAGCAAAGTACTCATATACTTCCATTCGCAAAGTCTTCGCCGAAAGAGAAGTCTTGCGGCATTTTCTTGGCGGCAATAAAGGTACTAAACTAAGGCTCTATGAGACCAAAAATCTGCAGTGCAAATTATGTGGAAAATGTTGTTATTGGGGGTTGGCATAAGTTAGGGGCATTTCCAAATTGGATGGAGGATAGGTGTGGAAACTAGCAGAAATTTAGAAATGTAAGTAAATTCTCATAATCAAAACAGGTAGGCAAAAGTCGGATCTCCTTCACAAGGGAGAAGTGGCACTTGCTCGAGCAAACAACCTGGAAGAGGGCTTGTGTTGCCGCACCTGAGGCACCCTTAAGCCCATGTACTAGTACCTTCATTTCCTCCAAAACATTGCCATAGTATTCAATTGGATGTAATTAGTTTATGTGTATTCAGCTTGAAATTATGGCTTGAGGGTGCAGTTAGCCTACGGAGTTACAGCGCCTACATTTTGAATGTTCCACAAGTGAGATTTGCTGCCCTTATCCCCTGTGAAGCATACAAAACTTAGGAGCTGTACCTCCGTAAGGGCAACCCGGTGTTGTGAAGTATTCTATTGATGAGCTTATGGTTAAGACCTAAGAGCAGGGTAACTACTGGCACAGCCAATGCTGACTGCTGGTATCTCCTCACGAAATATTTATGGCGCTCTAATCGTTGAAAAAATGACTTACAGCGCCTGCCCACTACGCTAGGCTGGTTCGGTAGTGCTGGCGCGGTGTTACAATTAAAGTTTCATGTTAGCCCGGGGAATAACCGAGTGATATTGGGTGAGCGCCAGCCACTAAAGCCCAATCCTCACTTAACAATCGGGACAGGGATACGAGATCTCGATCGAATTAACAACCTCGAATCACCGGTTACCTTTACCAGTCAAGGGATCCCGACGAACTTGCGGGTGCAGTCCAGTTGAATACTGTAAAAAAAAAGTCTTGCGATTCGCCATCCCTGCGAGTCTAGGATAGGCTTGACTTGATATGTTAACAGAATTGCGTATACCAGTTAATTAGATCCGACCCGTCCAGCCAGTCGATCTTACATTGTGCCGTAACAAGAATGAACTAGCCAAAACCCAGTGAATATTTGCGTGCAGGAGGAAGTAAAACACAAGAGATTTCAAGCAACACACCGGTATGAGTGGATGTGGGTAAGCTCTTCTATAATCGTTAAACAGTCATTAATCAGGGACCTGTGGCAAAGACAAACTCTCTGGCAATGAATAGTGGTTTTTGCGCAGGCTGGCCTTGGTCTGGATTAGTAATAATATTTCTAGTGGTTACTACAGGCATTTTAGAGCCCATAAGACAGCCGGCAAATGTTGGGCTTCTTAAACTCAGTCCTTTCAACAGATAATACAGAGTTCAATTCTCAAGTACTCTGGAACCACTCTAGTTAAAATTATTCTTAATTAGCAAAGCCACAAAATCATACACTCATAAAGGCATAAAAGTGTTGTGGAAGTTGGCATTTAGAGCCCTCAATTCTATGCCCCATTTCGTGGCTTTTACTAGCACACCTCGACCAGGCGGGATAGATAAGTCGCCAAGCTTTGCAATTAAGCTATGTTAACACCACCTAAGTTTTCTGCGCAAACCCTATAATCCCGTGAAAACCTATAGCGGATAATTATGACACAAGGGGCCTGCGTAGATTTACTCCGAGTCCTAGTTCCTCAGATTGGTTATTTTCCAACATGTAAAACTGGGCTGAATGTCTTAGCGGTCGAAAAGATACCTAATGACTGGAGTTGCGAAGATATCGAGGATATGATATAATTCATTGGTGAGCTTGAACAGAGAGCCCTAGGGTGTGATGTGCAAGAACAGTTAGAAATTAGGCTTGGAAACCTTCCGACGTGCCAAGATCTAGAACACCCCAAATTGGGCACCCAAAAAGCTTGTTTGAATTCAATAGTTCCGGTTCGTTGCTTATGATCTTGTTAGGTATCAGCTAAACTGCGGAATCGTTTGGGCCTATTTAGAATGTTGAACACTAGCCTATTTGAGTAATCGCGATAGGAAAAAACCTTGGTGTTTACAAGACGCCTAGTGCTCAGAATTCTCTATCCCTTAGTATTTCCATGATGGAAGCCACGAGGCGTGCATTGGTTAGTACTTGATTACTCAAATAGGCTAGCGTTCAACATTTTAAACCGGGTTAAATGTTTCAGCAGTTTAGAGGCTATCATAGTGGTGACGAGGATATAATGTGTACGCACGGCTATATCACGATAACTCTCACAATTCCCTCATTTGATTCTGTCACACCTCCGATATACCCTACTCGTGCCGGCTGAACTCACACCATGAGCTATACTTCCCTTTCGCACTCTCATCTACCAAGTCCCAGGCTAGACAGTGCCACCATCAGAACCATTTTTGCGCGCCAGTTCCACGTGTCGCAGCTGATGAGCCATCTGATTGAGTTGGAAGTGAATGCTGCCGTTGGAGGCTCACTTGCTCTATTCCTACATAGAGTCCACCGCGAAAAGGCCCCTGGGGATATGGATATTCTGATTTGGGGCAAGGACCCAGTATGTATCCGGAACTTGCTAGTCGCAAAATACCCAGAGACCTATACACTCAGCGGGGTTGTCCTTACATATACCGACTCTCTTGATACTTCTGGAGTCCAGTTCCTTTCGGTCAGTCAATTTGCCACTTTGACTTGGCTTCGCACTCTCGATTTTTCCCGTGATACGCAAGTGATTCTCGGAATCAACGTTCTTTCCCTTGAGGGCTGTCTCCTTGGTAAGCTCTCAGCTACCAACACCCGGCTAGGGACAAGAATCCCTACCCGGCGTCACAAGGGGGAGCAAGATTACCAAGATACGGTTTCGATTGCCCGGGAAATGAGAGTACAGCACCAAGCGTTCACCAAAACCCTGACCCCTGGTGCTAGAAGCGGATTGGAACTGTTCTCTCGTACAGATCGTTCTCTCATCGAAGGCATTTTTCTCTCGCCACCTGCCGCAGATGACCTCTCTTTGTCTACGGGCCAAGAGTGAGACAAGAGACACTGGCATGGAGCCTCCCTAGCCTCGAGATGAGGGATTTCTTGGATCGTTACGGCTGGAGAAAAGGAAAAGGGGCTGGGATAGCAAAAGGGATTGTGGAATTTTCAGAGATGGTATCGGCTAGAAATTTTCAAGAGGGATGAGATCCGGTGTTGTCCAGTAGTCGAGTGTGCTGGTGTCGCATTTTTTGGGGTTCTTGGCCTGTGGCTGGTAGAGATTAGAGCTTTCTTTGTGACCTGCTTCAAGTTGGTAATCTTTGTACTCAAAAACGTACTCGGCACCAAGACCCTTCACCAACTCATGATTTCTCTTACTCGCCGTAGCAACGATCCTAAGCCTAGCCTGTTTCGCAAATTGAATAACGGCTTGCGAAACTGAGCTACATCCTCCATATACAAGCAACTGTAAATTCTCAGCATAGCCCTCGATGTCCGCCGGCGTTTAAGTACTCACCCGAGTCCCCTCCTCAACCTTCCCCTCTTCCGGGACCGGAAATCTCAACTCGTGATGAAGACTTAATGCCGCAGTCGCCACCGCAGCACCAGGAGAAGAAGCCTGGATAAGGTCGATATTGTCTGGAACCTTCCGCATCACGTGCTCCTCTGCCGGGATGTATTCCTGATAAGCCCCTTCGGTCGAGGCATGCGTATTGCATCCGTGAACCATGCCAGAAACTCTACCTGGGGGGAAACGATGAGAAGTACCCGGGCCTGTCCCTTCGATGGTGCCGTAGAAGTCGAAACCGACGGAGGAGCCAGGACCACCACCAAGACACTATCTTTGGTTAGTAGATTAGAACTAGAAACAAGAAGAGACAGCTTACATAGTCGATGATTGCACTGGCGCTAGTCAATAGTATCTGCAATCCAACATCCCCAGAAGGAGGGCTAGGAGAACTCACTTGTCGATGGGATTGTGAGCCGCTGCTACCGCCTGGACGAGACTCCGACCTTCTTTGATATCCGGAATTGGGACCCCAACGACGGAGATACTTCCCTGAGGTTGGTGCCCGACAGCCGCCATGGTAGTCATGTTGACGTTTTTTAATCGGATTTGGATCGAGTGATAGAATCGCTAACAACTTGCAAAGTATCGGCATTCAGAGAACCAGACAATCGGGAGCAATCTGTGAAAGATTTGGAAATAGAACAAAACCGCCGGGATCGCTTTACATTTTTATCCTCTTTCCCCCCTGCAATCCAGGTTGGGAGATATGTTTCTCGTAAACCTCGCTATTCCGCTTGGCCAACTAGGGAACTCTAGGTATACTAGGTGGCCGAGCTCAAATATTTAGTACAACGCTAAAAGAAGCATAACCCAACGTTGCGCATTCACCCTGTGCGCTCTTCAATACGAGCGTTGGTAGCTCGCATGCAAATAAAAGGCTGCCTGAATGCCAGGATGCTGTCTTTATTTTTTATTTTTTTTATTCTTTTCTTTTGCTGGATAAATTTCCCCCCACATAGGGCAGCCAATCGGAACCTAGGTCACAAGATCAGATCAGCGTCACGGTCACAGGAATTACAATTGCTATTTGAGCAATTGTTCGTGACCTACCACTCCATCCCCGCACCCGTAGGAATGCTATGCACGCCCGCCTCTCACATTTAGGACGGCCCTGCCCACGTTACTCATCGCGGCACAATTTTCCTCCCTACAAAGAAAAAGCAAAAAAATACTTCTTCTGTCTTCCATAAATCCACTGCTTACCAATTCCCCTCTTGGATAAAAAATGGCCGGTACTGTACCACAACATCTCGTATGCTGGAATAGAACCAAGGATGGCCAAGGAAAAGCCAAATCGACTGAATTAACCACTTCCAGGAGACTGCAATTTCGCCACCACCCCCCAGGCTGTCAGGGACAGTAAGGTTGGCCACCATTCGCGCTAACCCTGTTTTGAAGTCATGTGAGTGAGGGTGTGCTATCCCTTCGTCTGTATTTGTCGCTTTTTAGTTCCCTAGAATATTCCGGGATTAGGAATAGTTCAAGTGTCGCAACCGCGGAGGCGTTTTCTACTGGTCAGGTCACAGCAAGAGCTCCTTAGCCATACCACCTTCGGCAAAGATCTGAGGCTAACCTATGTCATTAACCACGCTAAAAAGCTGCGAAATCTGCACACAGATTAGGGGATGGCAGAAGTAACTTCGAAGACGGCAACACGTGGGATATTTGAAATTTTACTATCTCCACTGTTTGCTCTGATTAAAACTAGAAAATATAGAGTTATAGAGGAGTGCCTTCTGCACTACTATGAAGCCATATCTTTCCAAAGCAGTAGTTGAGGTTGAAAAGTTTCGAAAATCATTCTTGTATTGGTTTTTGGTTGATTTCAAATGCCGCGCACCATCATTTATGTATTATGTAAACGAAAAATGAATTACCCTTGCGGGCTGATTTCAAACGCCCGGAACCATGCATGCATGGTTCGTTGACGATTGAAGGTTGTCACGATGCCTAGTCACTACTCGAGTACTTCCTTGAGGGCCACAATTCGAGCCTAAAATAGAGGTAGATATCGCAGCTGCTGATTGATCGAGACTGATCGTTCCTGATCATGAATTTTGCTTTCTCCGACCGTTCTAGGGGAATGGTAAATCCGCCACAACGATAATAAGTGAGGAAAAACAATTTAGCGAGAAAACAGAGTAAAGGCGTCCCCCCATGCATAAAATATGTCACCGGAGGCGTTTGAAGTCGAAAGCCTTGGTAACCATGCCTGAGACAACGCCGGAGAAAAGCAAAGGAATTCGCAATGCCGCAAACTTCTTGCTGTGAAGGAGCCTCCCCCCAAATATTCGCCAAGAGTTGCAAGTTTTAACTCTCACTCCTGCGTAGGGCGCCGTCACTCATTCGGTCTTTCAAATCATCCGACTGTGACACCTCACAGCGTTTGTCTATACCTTGCCCCGGGATTGCAATGCAGTTGGGTGCAAGGTTCCGAATGGTCAGACTAGTCAAGTCTTAGAGGGAGGACCGGTCAGTCAGTCTGAATTGATGCTGGTGACTAGACTTGGCCAGATCAAGTAGTCTAGTCTAGTCAGGACCGGTCCCTGACTAGTCTAAATAAAGTGGCTCTATAATGATTGTTGGTGGTAGATTGTCGGAGGTCACACAGAAGAAGCCGGAGGTGAAGCAAATAGTAAAGGGACTGATCAATGAGAGAAAGAGAATGATAGTTGCTGTCTTGCTTGCTCGCCTATAGACGCGCCTGAGAAGGCCCTACTTATAGCAATCTATAGTATGAATATACATCAATATGACTCTAGTCATTTCCTCGTTCCTTATGTCCCAAGTAGCCTGGTAGTCGGCCCAACATATCCGTACCACTAATCATATTGCAGTAAGACTTCCAACATAGATATCAGTAGGCTTTGGAGTGATAAGGCATGATTACAGCTTTAAAATGAAACAAAACGCCAGGCACATCAAACTCTGATCGCCAACCCACACCAGTAGAGATGTATTATATAACAAAATTAGGGGAGCAAGTTGGCTTATAGGATGGAAAAGTGTGCGGAAGACAATATATATTAAAGACTGACTTGAAGAAATGTAGTGACCTGCCCTTCTTATCATTGGGGGCAGACACAACGCTTAAATACAAAGACAATGAAGACTCGTCCAGGAGTCTCTTGACTATGAACATATCCTGTCTTCCATTTCCTACACTTGCTCCCTTGCCTGCATCTCCCCACATTCCGTTACTGCTCCCTTCACCGCATTCCCAAGCAATGTTCCTTCGGCCCTACTCCTTCAATACTTCACCGCGTGGTTGACACTACGGGAAAATATTCCCAAAATAGTTCTAGTGTATTTTAAGATGAAATGGGATGCTGTCCGGTAACTACGGAGTGAGTGCCGGTGATTTTCAATACCTCCTCTCACCAGGACTCACTCCTGGCTTGTCCACAATAGTATTCCGCCTCTTGGTTTCCGCACTATCCAAAGCAAGTAAGGACTGATCAAGGAGACCTAGGCCGAGATTATGCTTGTTGAATGCAGGTTGCGCGAGGGCTTTAGTGAAGATATCGGCTGTCATATCAGTGGTAGGGCAATAGGGGAGCTCAATCCTCTAATTTTGAACATGTTCTGGAATGAAGTGGAACTGTATATCGATATGTTTGGTTCTCGGGTGGGACTCTGGGTTTCTGGCCAAAGCAATCGGCCCTTGGTTGTTAATATCGATGTTCTGTATTTCGGCTAAATGTTTCTTTGCTCTGAGATCATATAGAATCGATTGTAGCCACAAAGACTCTTTTACTCCTTGCGTTAGGGCCATATATTCCGCCTCCGGTGAGGATAATGCATTGGTACTCTGTTTTTTACTGCTCCAGGAAACTGCAGCCCCATTCAGGAGAAAGCTGTACCCCCCGATAGACTTCAGGTCATCACCAGATCCCCAATCTGCATTCGTAAATCCAGGCCCTTGGCCTCCTTCCACTCTAACTACATAATATAGCCCACGGTTTAGAGTTTCTGCCAGGTATCTAAAAACTCTCTTTACAGCGGTCCAGTAAGTGGGACTTTGTAACGGTCCAACGGGGTGGTGCCGTATGTTGATAGGATGACAATACAGTCTCTATACCAAACATGCGGTATCTAACGAGACTAAGTACCGGAGACTTAGACTAAGTTGTTGTAACAAACTTCTTACTATATTGCAACTCATAAGTAGTTCCTAATAGTAGGCGTTTGGTAAACCTAAGTGAATACTCAGATTCTCGAAGCGAACTGAAAAAGTTACTGTTCAAACAAGTATATTGAAAACTCTGTCAGTCGAAGTCTGCCTTCTCTAAGTCCGGAGAATAGCAGGTTTTAAATACCCTTGTCAGGCAATCCCGTGCCTTGCTAACAATAATAATAAGGCTCCGAAAGTGACAGCCTTGAAACTGCTTAGGTATCAAACCTAAACATACTAAGTTTCAAATGATACTTGAAACCAAACATAAAACATGCAGAGTATCAAACGATACTTGAAACCAAACATAAAACATATTGAGTATCCAACGATACTCGAAACTAAAGATAAAACATAGTGAGTATCAAACGATACTCAAAACCAAACATAAAACATAGTAACTCAGGTGCCTGTACCGGTTACACCCCGAAAACAAAATAAAAATCTTATTTCAAAACATAAAAAACTCAAACATCATTCCTGACTATCGTAATCAGTCTCCAAATGCTGTTCCCAAAACCCTTTGTCAACTGAAGGTTCACTAACAGGAGAACCAAAACTATCCTTAATAGGAGAAAAACAAACTGTAATATACCCAGAAGAAACAATAGGAAATCTATCTCCTGGCATGTTGTCAGTCCACCATGCTTGCACCATCTCCATCCAGTTTTCTAGTCCCTCAATAGGTTCCCAAGAGTTCTCGCTTGCTCGATATCCAATCCATTTAACCAAGAATTGGTCTCGTCCATGCCTCTGCCTATGATCCAATATTGTTTCCACTTCCTATTCCTGTTCTTCGTTGATGATGAGAGGTGCTGGTTTAGCATGCGTCCTGCCCGGGAATCGTTGGTTGTCATTAGGGTAGTAGGCTTTAATGACTGAACAGTGGAATACTTCCTTCTGCCGGGTCTACATCCTCGAATCCATACGGAGTGTATAGTCCTGTGCATGTTCATCGAATTCCAGTACCGTAAACGGTCCCAGCCACCGTGCTTGTAGTTTCCTTGACCTTACGGATTCCGTCGCAAAGTGGTCTCCAAACACCATGACCATTCCTCCTACCTCAACTGGCTTATACTCTTTCCTCCTCTTAGCTGCTACTGTGGCCGACCACGCCCTTGCCAACCTCAATGCCTGGTAGGCCGCATTTCTGATCTCCTGGTGTCTGTTGTAGTAATCGTCAGAGGCAGGAACTGCAGAAGGGTAGGTTCGGTAGGTATCAAGTAAAGGATAGTCTCGTCCATATACTGCTTTATATGGTGACATGTTAATAGTATCTGAGTGTCCAGCGTTAGAATATGCTGTTACTTGAGGAAGGGAGGAGGGCCAGTTGGTTTGCCGGTTGTTGATAACGTTTCTCAGGACAGTATTAAGTTCCATTATTTTCCATTCAGCTTGCTCAGTGGTTTGAAGGTGGCCGGGCGCAGCCATGATGTGTTCAACCCCCATAGTCTTGAGTGTCTGCTTCCAGAACTTGGAAGTGAATCGTGGGTCAGCATCATTGACAATCGAGTAAGGTACTCCATGTGGCGTAAAAATATACAGCCGGAGTAGTTCCATGGTAGTTATAGCAGTAGCGTTAACCAAGATTGGGTGTAACGATCCTTCCCTCCGGGCGATACTTGCAACAGGTAACAACTCCGAGATTCTGGTGCACTTCTTTGATAGCCGAACACACTTCCTTCTATCGTGTAGTCAAGAACTCGCTAAGAGAAACTTCTCTTTATTCGCCAGGAATCGTGATAGTAAAGATAATTTGAATTGGTAGTATAAGAAAGTACTGAGATGGTTGCGTGAGGAACTTAACTACTCGATGTTGTTTTTTTTTTCTTTTTTTTTATATCAGGTAATTTGATTTTCAACTACAAGGCTCAAAGACTACATGCCGCGCTAGCTATGATAAAGAAAACCCCCAACCCCGCCGAGAAGACTGGAAAAAGCCATCGCCCCAAGTCCCTATGGTCCGGGACCAACCGCACAATCTCGCACTCAAGAAATACAAAATACTCCTCAAAGACAAGCAGGAGACAACAGGACAACCAGCAACCCGCACAGCTTCCACCGACGCCAAACAATCCGCCAGCCAAAACAAAAGAAACCAAATTAATATCCCGGTAGCAAACGTAGAGAAAAACAAAGGCGTTGATAGCCAAGGGGGTCCTCTGTGGCAAGAAATGTCCAACCGCGCAGATCATTAAATCTCACCCAAGGAACGAAACCGATAACCGAGGCAGTGCAATACGGCTACAAACCGAAGACCGAGGTGTGCCCCGGTAAGCTGCAAAGGGCGGGAGGTGGAGGGGCGGCCGACTTGGTGGAAAGCCGACCATGAAGGAGCGATAGCTGTAACGGAGCCACTGGACGAAGATCAGAGGGGGGTGGACGGAAGGGTAGCCAACTCGCGAGAAACAGTAAACAAACACGGCATAGCAGAGCGATTTCTGAAGACGACGCGAAAGACGGGAACCGAGATGTTACTGACCGAAGCTTTCCCCATCAAGGGTCGAGCTCTCGAGACGAAATGGTACTCTTGCCAGAGTCCGGACACCATGACGCAGACCGCAAACGTAGAAAGGAGGGTTGCCGACTGGGTGAAGTCGCTAAGCTAGGCAGAGCAAGGACGGTGGAGGATAAAGAATGAGATGGAGTACCACGCAACGGCCCCTAGAAACACGCTTGCTCATGGCGAGATCATGATAAGGGCCGAGGGAGTAGGTATAGAGCCGTCCAAGGCCTAGGAGGCCAATAGAGGAACGGGCTTTGGTGGATGGAGTTGACGATGATTTTTCATGGTGTTGAAATTTCAATCGCAGGAGGTGGAGGGGAGATTGTTCGTGACTTAACTACTGGATGTTTTTTTTTTTTTATTTTTATTTTTTTTTTATATCAATTTTGCATTGTTTTCTACGGGTACAACCACACATGCAGGGTATAGCTATGGCGAAGAAAAACCCCTAACATCCTCCCTGGCGCCAAGGAAAAAGCCATCATCCTAAGACCCTCTGGTATGGGCCCAACCGCACGATCCCGTGAACAATAGAGAAATACAAAGCTGGCTAAAGGAACAACTAAGTAAACCCCGAAAATCCCACGAGCAGGAAACAACAGGAAAACCTATGCCGTAATCTCCTCGTCAACGAAGGAAATAATTGAAAGTCCAACACTAAGAAAACCCCAACACAGCGGAACAATCATACCCTCCGGGCTAAGCTTCCTGGCCGAGGGGCCGCCAAGTGCCACGAACATAGACGTCGGCAAGCCTTACTCCAACCCAAGGATCCGACCTCGAGCATGGAGGCAGTGCAATACCACGCCTGAGGAGAGCCGAGAGCTGCGACCGCAAAGTGGGCCGCGGGAGAGGATAGAAGGTATGCAGCAGGGTGCCAGCCAGGGGAGGGGCGTAGCTATAACGGAGCAACCGGACGAGACCAAGAAGGAGAAGGAAGGGTAGCCAACTCGCTAGAAGCAGGAGACTAGCAGGCCATAGCCGAAAGTTTTCTGAAGTCTAAACGAAAGACAAGACCGAGATGTTACTGACCAAAGGGTTCCCCATCAAGGGTACAGGCTCGCGAGACGAAGTGGTACTTCCGTAAGGAGTCCGCACACCGCAACGCCAACCGTAAACGTAGAAAGATGGGTTGCGGATCGTGGACCCGCTAAGCGAGGGCAGCCAAGCGAGTGCGAGGAAGGGGGGGGGAGAGCGACCGTGAACCCGCTAGACAAAGACTGCCCGAGAGCAATGCCATCAGAAGGGGAGCAGAGGGGAGAGGGGAGAATAGCGTCACCCTCCTAGCCAACTAGGCCATCAGGAGAGGGGAGAGGGGGGAGGGTGGTCGACGATGATTTCCCATGGTGTTGAGATTTGAATCGCCGGAGGTGTAGAGGAGATGGTTCGTGGTTAACTACTCGACGGTTGTTTTTCCTTTTTTTTCGTTTTCCATTTTATTCGTTTGCTAAGTAAGAACTAAATAGGTACAAAAGCCATCTCACCCGAAGGTATTTAAGCTAAAAACCTCCAACTACTGTCCATCCCGTGCCCCCAATGCTAAAACCCTCTGCCCCTGCCCGACCATGCTCCGTCTCGGCTAAGATACAGTAGCCCGGTACTATGGGTAGAAACTACAAAGCAAACAACAGGCCAGAATACCATGAACCAAAAACCTCCAGAGACGTGCAGCCCACCAAAAGGAACCCCCAAATGACAGTGAGAAACATGTATACCAACCAAAGAAGACTTCAAGCCCAGCTAGTAAGCGACCCCCAATACCAAACCGTAGGATATACCATCGGTCCTGGCACACATGGGGTAGACGTACCCGGGCCTTATAGCACGGCACAGGGGCTGAAGGACACTCAGCGGGAGATCCATACGACGAGGCCGGCGTGGCAGAGACATGTGGCGTAAGGAGAAAAACTCTAAGGACCCACAGGAAAACCGGACCCGGAGAGTTGCATACCCCCAGGGGCAGAGGCGGTAGGTATGGACCCCATACAAATCGACCAGTTTTACCACCACGGACGAGACGCGACAGATCCCAAGGAAGGAAGATCAGAAGGGACAGGGACCCGGCCGAGAAGGGCAGAGCCCAACGGGAAAGGCTACCCCAAGGGATGAAAGTCCAATTGGAGGCGAGAGGAGCGACCTGGTAGTAGGGATACCAGCCAAGGAGTTGAGTGTAGCCGTAACAGAGCAACTGGACGAAACCGGGAGCGGGGAGGCGGCCTGGGGCCGAGTGTGAGGAGAGGGGAGGGGTAGACCCAATCAAGAAGTGCGAGACCGACCGACCGAAACGATATCACAGCTTTTCGACGATACCGACCGTACCAAACAGAGTTCCCAGGAAAGAGTACAATACCGAGGAGTAGAGCCACCTGGGCCACTACTTCACCTATAGCCCGAAAATGCAGAAGGCCATTGACAAGAAAGGGGTTGCCGACCGTGTGCAAACGCTAAGCGAGGGCAGCGAAGCGAAAGCCGGGAATGGGAGAAGAGAGACCATGAACCCCCTAGACAAAGACTGCCCGAGAGCAATGCCATCAGGAGGGGAACAGCGGGGAGAGGGGGGGAGTAGCGTCACCCTCCTTGGCAACTAGGCCATCAAAGGAGGGGAGAGGGTGGAGGGTGGTCGACGATGATTCTCATAGTGTTGAGATTTCAATAGCCGGAGGTGTAGAGGAGATGGTTCGTGATTAACTACTCGACGATTTTTATTTTTTATTTTATTTTTATCCATTTTATTCGTTTGTTAAGTAAGAACTAACTATGTACGAAAGCCATCTCACCCGAAGGTATGTAAGCTAAAAACCTCCAACTACTCTCCATCCCGTGCCCCCAATGCTACAACCCTGTGACCCTGCCCGACCATGCTCCGCCTCGGCTAAGATACAGTAGCCCGGTACTATGGGTAGACACTACAAAGGAAACAACAGGCCAGAATACAACGAACCAAAAAACCTCCACAGAGGTGCAACCCACCAAAAGAAAACCCCAAACGACAGTGAGAAACCTGTATACCAACCAAAGAAGACTTCAAGCCCAGCTTGAAAGTGACCCCCAATACCAAACCGTACGATATACCACAGGACCTGGCACAGACAAGGGGTGGACGCACCCGGGCTATATAGGCTGGCACAGGGGCTGAAGGACACTCAGCGGGAGGTCCATACGACGAGGCCGGCGTGGCGGAGACATGTGGCTTGAGGAGAATACTCTGAGGACCTACCGGAAGACTGGACCCGGAGAGTTGCATACCCCGAGGGGCAGAGGCGGTAGGTATGAACCCCATACAACCGACCAGTTTCACCACAGCGTACAAGACGTGATAGATCCCAGGGAAGGAAGATCTGATGGGACAGGGACCCGGAGGAGGTGAAGGGCAGAGCCCAACGGAAAAGGATACACCAAGGGATGAAAGTCCAATGAGGGGCGAGACGAGCCACCTGGGAGTAGGGGTACCAGCCAAGGAGCGGAGTGTAGCTGTAACAGAGCAACTGGACGAAACCGGGAGCGGAGAGGCGGCCTGGGGCCATGTGGGAGGAGAGCGGAGGGGGAAACCAAATCAAGAAGTACAAGACCAACCGACCGAAGCGAGAACAGAATTTTTCATTCATGCCGACCGTACCAAACAGAGTTCCCAAGAGAGAGTACAATACCAGGGAGCAGAGCCACCGGGGCCACTACTTCACCGATAGCCCGCAACTGCAGAAGGCCATTGACGAGAAAGGGGTTGCCGACCGTGTGCAAACCCTAAGTGAGGACAGCGAAGCGAGTGCGGGGGAGGGAGGAGAGAGCGACCGTGAACCCCCTAGACAAAGACTGCCCTAGAGCAAAGCCATCAGGAGGGGAACAGAGGGGAGAATGGGGGAGTAGCGTCACCCTCCTAGGCAACTAGGCCATCAGAAGAGGGGAGAGGGAGGAGGGTGGTTGACGATAATTTCTCATGGTGTTGAGATTTCAATCGCCAGAGGTGTAGAGGAGATGGTTCGTGCTTAACTACTCGACGTTTTTTTTTTTTTTTTTTTTTTTTTTTTTTTTTTTTTTTTTTTTTTTTTTTTATATCATGCGTTCATTATTTCTAGGTACAAGAAGCTTCGTGCAGTGGTAGCTATGGAAAAAACAAAACCTATAAATCCAAGCGCTAAAACAAAACAAACCATACTCACTCCTCCTCGCGTAAGCAATTTGAAACACGTACGAGTGCTCCTAGCGTAAACAAACCAAAAAAAAAACAAATATTTGCTCGATAAAGGAAACCCCAAAATCAAAGCTTTTAACAGGATACATCAATCATAAAAGTATAATCAAACAACAAACAAAAGCAAACAAAGCTTGTCAAATGTCGTGTTCGGGGGAAGGGGAGGAAATATAAGTGGGCCAGGAGTCATAAGAGTCGCGGGGGAAGCCAGTTCGAGTGGCGAGGATGTAGGACTTGAGTCGGGCAACGAGGTCCGGATCTGACCAGACTGGGCTCTCGGGACCTAGGTCCGAAACCGTGCTTAACAATCGATTCCGGGCCTGTGATCACGAGGGGCAGGAGAGGAGGGCATGTTCCATCGTTTCGGGTACGAGGCCACACCTAGGGCAGGTGGTATCTGGATCTTCCTGACTCCATGAGGGGT
>QOVD01002732.1:9928-23304 GCA_003521225.1 Tuber microsphaerosporum | reverse complement strand
ACCACCACCACCCCTCCTAACCTCCTCGACACTAGCGCTAACTTCAAACTCACCCTTACACAAGACCACAAATCCAATCTCCACAACCCTGACCTCCCCGGCCTCCAAGGGTCGCAAACTCTGCTGCAATAAACCATTAAACGCAAACCTTCTCGTCAAATCCATCGCAACCCCACCATTAGCCCCCTGATTCCTGAGCGCCGGCAAAAGCCTAAGCAGTGGGGTCACCGTCCTCGCCGTCCGGTTCGTCAGCGTAGTGACAAGTGTCAAGAAATTATCCGTGACAACAAGGTACTTTGCCGGACCGATCTTGCGGACCCGCTCCTCCACCTGCTTCACAGAGACGTCGACGCCAATGTCTTCTATGCGGATGGTCTCAACCATCCTAGGGCTTAGGCGGATCCCACGAAGTTCTATGTCCCCCGACCGGCCCGTAGATATCTCCTCCCAGCGGCCGCGAACGCAGTCGAGGACTTCCTCGCGGTACCAGAATGATTCGCGGGATTGGCGCTCTTGCTCTACTGACACCTTCGTCGTCGAGACGACAAATTGACGCTGGTTCGCAGATAGAGAGGGGATTGGGTGCGAGGGGTTTTGTAGGAATATGCGCTTTATTGGCAAGATAACTCGGGAAGTGTGGCCGGCTTGGAGGACATCCTCGGCATAGAATGAGCCTTCCCAGCCGGATTCTGAGTCTTCGGAGTTTTTGGAGGAGGGGTCTCGGACGTTCATCCTTATCTTGAGAGCTTGGGGCCAAGCATTCCGGAGGTCGAGGAGCATTAAGCAGTATTGCGCTGGGTCATCTTTTAAGCCCATCCTCCGGAAGAGCTCTTTGAACTGGCCTTTTTGGCCGACGCCCTCTTGCTCGTCTTTTAGTCCTCCCACTCCATTCATTTGTGTGTTGTTGAAAGAGTCAAATTGGAGATCTGTACTGAAAGGAACAAAGTCCACGCGGGCTAATTCGATACTTGCGTTCACCGTTACGGTGACCGGGAAGACGACCTGACGTGTGTAGAATCTATCAGTTACCTCGTTCCGTGGTATCCCCAGATGCCCGTAGTCTGCTTGGACGCTTCCATGGGTCAATCCAGGCTTTCCTAGTACCTCAACTTCAAAGGTTGCCACTCCATGTCCCGGAACGAAGACAGTCCTGTCTCCGGCCCCGTCCCCAGATCCTCCCCCGTCACTATTATTTGAGGTCCCGTTGGCACCCGGTATTGCCTTGTCCCCTCGATGCCAAACGAAGGCTCTCTTTTTTGCCAACATCAGCTCTAGCTCATACATCTCTGCCGGGCTGTTTCCTTTATCAGCAAGAGCTTGCTGAATCCTCCCTGTGGTAGAATCTCTAAAGCTAAATACCAAAAGGTCCACGTCTGTGCCGCTTAGGTTCTTGAAAGTGATATTAAAAACCCTGCGCTCACCCTCGAGCACCATGAGAGCGCTTTGGGAAAGACTTGTTGACTTCACCACAAGCAAAGGCTGTGATTCAACCACAGTCAGATCCAGATTCTTTGGAATAGGACGTAATTGCGGTGGTGGCCTAGACAATCGCCCAGAGACAGTTGATACTGGCCTCTCGGCCTTAGGATCCGCAGCTTTAAGTCCATATCGCTTCCTCTTCGTATCTCGTTCCCGATTATCCAGCCCCTCGGTGAATATCGGGAACGTCCTCTCCCTGCACCCAAATACCTTGATCTTGCATCCAGTAACCTTGATACTTCCGCTTTGCTGGGGCGTAGCATAAACCGCAACTTGGTACGTTCTGTACGGGTTGATAACGACACCAACTTTTTGTACCTCCAGTCCGACTCCTGTAGCATCCAGCGTGATGCTCTCAACCTCGACATCAAACTCAAACGGGTTCTGCAGGGTCACTCGAAACTCCGCCGCCTCGCCCTTAACCAACACTGGCTCGGCAACAGCGGCCTCCGTCTTCTTTAGGAACGGGTTGTAGATGAATGGGTTCTTATCAACTTCAATTGGTGCCGATGGAGACGTATCTGAATCTGCATCCATCAACTCATTCTTGGAGTGTGATATTGGCGGCCTCCACATGGAATTCTCCATCACTTCCACATCTCTCAACAAAAATTGATCCCAGTAATCCGCCTCCACATTTGGCAGACCCAACTTTCGCGCAGCGCCTACTGTCCGTGAAATTGTCGTGGACAATCTCATTTGTTCCTCCTTTGTGAGATCCGCATCAGCAGTCCTTAAAAGCTGAGCAGTGAACCGCAATACACCATGGAAATCCGGCAATGCTTCACAAAGAGCTGTACAGTTCCTCAAGACATGAATCTTTAGGGCCGGCCAACCGAAAGCCCGTATTTCCTGTTCAGCTATCACCTCCACAGTGGCTAGTGATGACACTATTCCTTCATCACCGCTTTCCTTCTTGTTCGCAGTGCTAGGCGACTCACCGTCACCCCCTCTACCAGGAAGCACACCATAAGCTCTGCAAAGATCCTCCAGTAGCTCCATAACGCCACTCTCCGCATCGCCCTCTCCCAGATCCAGTGGGGAACCCCCTAGAGCACCGCCGCTGATAGCACTTAATCCAGCGGCTGGATGAACACCAACTTCAGCTGCGCCTACAACTCTTGCCTGAATCAAGCCGGGTATCAATATCTTAACCAGTTCTCTTGTCACCAAAGCCTTTCTCCGCCTCGATCCAATCATGCCCAAAACGCTAGATATCCCACTTAACACTCGCGTAGCATCAAGAACCATCAACGGCTCTAGTGGGAATGGGTACCCCCTCATCACCAGCGCAGATATCTCGGCCCTGTATGGTATAATCTTCGGATTCTTTCCCGGTGGCAATGGCTTTCCGAATATGACATGATCTAAACATTCATCATTCAGGCCACCCGTAATATAGGTCGTAGCCCGGAGTTTACTGAATCTGATGACAGTCTCTGAAAAACATATTTGTGGAATACTCTCTCCTGCAAAATTCGCAGAACGTGTGTAAAGATTAAGGATGGTCTCCAACAATTCTCCCAAAAGCTCATTGATCTTTGCTGGAGATGTCGAAAGTGCTGCGTCAGGAACCCCACCTGGATCAGGCGACGGCGTTACAGGCTTTGAGTTTGATGGTGAAGATTTTGTAGTTTTAGTAACCTCAGCTGTGGGATAAGGTATCAACGGCATCTAAACCCCTACATCAACAAAAATGTCGCAAGATAATCGAGTGAACAAACCTGAAAATCCACCTTCAAGTGAACAAGAATAGCCAAACATATACCAATTCCTTCCAGAGCTTTCCCATGCCACAAATGGTCATTATTATTCTTCGCAATATTACCACCTTCTACAAATCTATAACCCTCCAAAACAAACATTAGCCACTTTCCAACGCATGCAGAATCAAGACTCACTCCTTCAAAGCATCCGGTACTCTCCCGACCAATAGGTATAACGAAGCAATAACTATATTCACCCTGCCTTTTCCTTTATTCCTTGTCCTCTCACTCACACTGGCACTCCCGAACCCAGTCATGGTCATCCTCTTACTCGCCGCTCCGGTGTTTCCAGCAACCGTTAAATTAGCACCCAATCCAACCGGCATACTCATTCTGTGGTCTCGCGCACCTGAAGCACTAGCCGCTTGGTTCTCCGAAGACAGCGGGGAGTCGATGGTCGGGAATGCCTGGATCGTCCTTGCAAGTCCGCTCAACTCGGAAAGTAGTACAGAAGTGATGTCGCACATTATGGTTCGCATGGACGGAGATCTAGACTCCCGCTTCGCCGGTACAGGTATGAATACCAGCCGCTCCTCGCCGGCATTTTTTGATCTAGGGGACTCGCTCGGGTCGGGTGCGATAGGGGGTGAATCGAAGACCAGGCATGTATGATACAATGCTCGCGGATACTAGACAGATTTCCTTCAGCTAAAACAACTACGTCCCAAACTTCAAGGTTGATCACCAGAAACTTTAATTCCTCCAGTTGTTGAGAAAGCACTTCTGGATCATTGCTCTCCGTGTGATCCGCTACCGCGATAATAAGGTATGTCCTCCGATAAGGTTCAAACGACTCCAAGTACTCATGTTCCCTATCGAAAGAAACGGTCAAGTCGTAAATTAATTGCCCACTCGGGAATCCCTGAGGACTAAACAATGCTGAAGGGTTAAATTAGCCATCTCCAACCACAACCCAGGCTATAATCCAGCGACAGAAATCGGGGGGTACACACTTCGATTAGGTGTTGAATCCGGAGTTACATCTCCCAATCGTACAATATTTGAACCCCGTAACCTAGTAACAAACGAGGAAAATCTAGATCGCTTGATTCTACCCAGGGGCAAAATCAAAGCTTTAATCCTAGAAGGGGTAGCATAAGAAAGCGTATCAAGACTCATGATGATTCGCGTTCCCGTATCGTTTCGTTAGGGGTTTTCGCAGCTCAAGCTTTCATATATAGTTCCTAAAAGCTGGAGAAGAAATACCAGGTGATTAACCTCAGTTGCCTGTAATGAGCGTATCGATTATCCGACGAAAAAGGGAGGGGAGAGGGGAAAAAGAGACAACTAATTCGGTAGGATTTCGTTGGTTGAATTTAGTATTTTGTTGATAGCAGCTTCAAACAGCTAAGAGTATCTCGGGCAGGCGAAGTTACCCGGCCCCTCCCGCCCGCGAGGGAAAGCCGCAGATGGATGAATGTCACCAGCACTAAAGCGAGTACCCGCACCAGCTCATCTTAAAAGTAGGGATAAAACCGGCATCATCTTGAACTGAGCCTCCCTATGGATTGGATATGATGAATATTAATCTCTATTTTTTTTTTCAGCCTCAGGAACACACCGGGTTTTGGGGGAATCACAAATGGTCACTCGTTTATCTAGTAGCTTTCAGGAAACATTCGAGACCCACCTAAACCCAGCCCCTCCCGCATCGTGGTCTGCTGGCCTTGGTACGACCGGCTGGTGGACATGGTGCCAGGTGGTTCGTTAAATTAGGTGCCACCATACTGTCACGCGGCAAAGGATGATCCCGATCTAAGGCCACGCACGACTATCTATCGATCAATAGAAGGGCAACATACAGCACCAGGAATCTCCCTACAATATTACGAGAAGAACTTTGGATTCATCATTTTGATACGGACCCCGTTTCACGAAATCCCCCTGTGATTGTAATCGATATTCTCGAAGGTCAGATCAATGCTTGCTGACTTTAGCGGGCGTCTCTTCATGCTCATCTGTCAGTCGAACAACAACGCACAAAGCGTCACTCGTGATCACATAACCAATCAAAATCCCTTCAAACCATCCCTAGTTTGAGCCCTAACCCTTGCACTACCACCAGCAGAGCCGCATGGGAATCATTACTGGGAGATTACCGGTATACAAGTACGGCACCGCAGTCGTGCAAGCAGAAGCCACAAATCATCTTTCTCACTCGGCAGGATCCGAAGATTTTTCCGTCCGCCTCACTGGAAGAAGAGTGCCGGTACTCGAGTACTCGAGTAAGCAAAAAGGGAGAGAGTGCGATGCTTTTTCCTCTCTTCTCTTTTTTCCCTTTTTTTTTCCTTTTTCTTCTGTATCGCGTTGAGGAAAATTATAGCGTTGCTTCATCGGATGAGTGCCGCAAGTTAGGGGAAGTAGGTAAAAGTGCGAGAGGTTCAGGCATGCTGCCAATCATTTTTTCTGTTGGTGAAAGGCAAAGAGCACACGAGAACTGGGGAGCAGGGAGCCCACGATCGAGAAACACGCTCACTTCTGTCTTTCTTGTAGATCTACCGGTACGCTGTTTTCAGTACCTTGATGTTTATGGTACGGATCCGTGAGCGAGATTATTAATTGTTTTCCCCCAAAATGTGGGAATTCTTGAGTGCTGGACTGTTTCTTGTCTTGGGCAGTACCGGCATTTACTACCGGTATTGTTTTCACCCTTTGTTTCGCGTGGTTCTCAGAGGCCACACGGCGTCATTGGTGACCATTGCGCTCTTGGGCTTGGTTACCATGTTCTGCCGTGTCAATGCTACCGTAGATGCTCAATGGGTGATGTGGGCGAGGGTTGAGTGGATCGAGCATTGAATGAATGGGGAGCAAAGGGTCAATAGGAGTTTTCACAGCTGGCTGGTGTTGTCCGCTAAACTTCCTCTCCCCGGTACCACACCACCCAGTGCACACCGGACCAGACAGACAACATCCCACAGCGCTCCGGAGCCCAACGACAGAAAAGAAGAAAAAAAAAAACACACACCCTTGGCCACCTCCCTCCCACCCATTTTTCTTTCACTTCCTATCAATTCATACCCGCCCGAGCCATTCGGTTTTCGCCTCCTCCATTCTCCTCCCTTCCCTTCCTCCCTTCATCCACCCTCTTCCACACAAATTCACCTCTTCCTCCATTCTTCCTCACGTCCCTTGAACAACACTCGCTTTTATTGTTGTTCATTCATCCCTTTATAGCTTACCCACGAATCCGCCACTTACGCGCATCATCATCATTTGTTGCACCTCGACATCCTTTCCCTCCCTCCCCAACAAACACCTTTTTTTCCTCTTTTTTCCTTTCTGCAACTGCCCCGACCCGCATCTTCATCGCTATCTGCATTTCTTTGTAATTTTCTATCGCTACCACCACCACCGTTACCAGCTGCCCTCGAAATACCCATTACTCCATTTCTTCCTACAAAATGCCACCGCGTGTGTCAAAGCGAAAAGCCGCTGAAGTGGTAGAGAATACCTTGAATGGTTCTCCCGAGAGTGAAGGAGAACGGGCAGCTGATGTAGTTCTGGCCATCCGCAAAGGTAGCAGGACACGGAAAATAGCAGAGCCAAAAACAAAGACAAAGATAGCTGCGAAAGTCGCGAAGACTATTAAAGTCTCGGGGGTTACTAGCACCGGGACTACTGCCATTGAACGCCCCTCCGCTGCAACTACAAAGGCTGCAAAGAAGGTCACAGAAAAGGCACCTAAGGCCGCTCCTGTACCGAAGGCTAGGAAGGCGGCCGCCGCGGCTCTTGAGAAGAAAGCTGCAGATGAGGAGCGAGTGGAAGAGGTAAAGGCTACGAAGGGGAAAAAACAGAGGGAGAAGCAGCAGGAGAAGAAGAAGGAAAATGAAGAGCTGAAGGATACTGAGGAGGCCGCGATGGTTGAGGAGGCCAAGAGAGAGAAATCGGTCGAGCCACTCCGTAAGAAGAGTCGCGTTGCCGCAAAGGCGCTCGCGGGTCCCAAAATAACTTCTGTTCCTACTCAGCGACTCAATATTTACGCGTTTGGTACTGGTGATAATGCCGAGTTGGGTCTTGGGCCAGAAGTTAACGCCAAGGTTGTCAAGCGTCCTAGATTGAATGCCCATCTTCTCCCCGAAAAGGTCGGGATTGTTGCTGTTGCGATTGGT
The DNA here is from genome assembly GCA_003521225.1 of Tuber microsphaerosporum. Classification (NCBI taxonomy): domain Eukaryota; kingdom Fungi; phylum Ascomycota; class Pezizomycetes; order Pezizales; family Tuberaceae; genus Tuber; species Tuber microsphaerosporum. The sequence continues at coordinate 15,950 of QOVD01002732.1, read as the reverse complement.
GGTATGCATGGCTTGGCCCTATCACACGAGGGGAAAGTTTACTCGTGGGGTGTCAATGATCAGTATGCTCTTGGGAGGGAAACAAAGTATACTCCTCCTATGAGAGATGTGGGTTCCGATGACGATAGCGACAGCGACGGCGAAGAACCTTTAAATCCATTGGAGAGCACCCCAATGCTTATTACAGCGTTCCCAGAAGGGACTGTAATTACAAACATTGCTGCCGGTGACAGCATTTCGATCGCTGTTACGGATACCGGCAAGGTTTATGGGTGGGGAACATTTAGGGTATGGGATCAATCCTTCATTTGGGTTTACAATTTTGTTGATTTGTTGTTTAGTGTTCCGACGGCATTCTTGGATTCAATGAGAAGACCCGTATACAGAGCGTCCCAATCTTATTACCTACACTTAAGAACATTGTTCAGGTTAGCGTCGGCACTGATCATGTCCTCGGCCTTACGAGGGAAGGAAACGTCTATGCATGGGGCAATGGTCAACAATTTCAACTCGGGAGACGTGTTGTTGAGAGGACTCGCCTCAATGGGCTCATTCCTCGCGAGTTCGGTCTTCCTCGGCGTCAGGTCAAGTACGTCGCTACCGGCTCTTACCATTCTTTTGCGATTACCCAGGACGGGAGGGTCTGGGCGTGGGGACTCAACCAATTTGGCCAATGCGGGATATACGACCCCCAACATGCTGGGGAAGACAATACCGTGATTCCCGTTCCCACCGTGGTCCAAGGCCTTACAAAGTACAAAATTGTTCAAATATCCGCTGGAGAACATCACTCAGCTGCTGTTACTGAGGACGGTGAGCTTCTGGTCTGGGGCCGTCTCGACGGTGGACAACTCGGTTTAGACCCAGAGACACTCCCGGCAGAAGACGTCGTCCGTGACGTATCTGGCAAACCTCGCTACCTTTCGACCCCACATGCGGTCCCTAGCATTAAGTTCTCTTTTATTGGCTGCGGCACACACCATAACATCGCCATCTCAAGAGAGGGGCAGGCATACTCTTGGGGCTTCGGCGGCAGTTATCAAACCGGTCTCGGCCCCGACGCCGAGGACGAGATCAAATTTCCGACAAAAATCGAAAACACGGCTACTAGAGGTATTGAGATGGTTTTCTCTGACGCCGGCGGGCAATTTTCCATCCTCGCTGGTATTCCCCCGAAACTTACCAATGGCACTTTATAAGTTATGTGTAAACGTCGAGTTTAGAGGAGAATGTTCATGAGGTGTCTTGGTTTGTTGGTTGTTGGCGAAAGTAAGATGAGACAAGGACGTGATCTGATGGACAATCTATTCTGTGCGTGTTTTTCTTTTTTTCCTCCAAGCATAACTCGGGAACGTCATGCACACGAATGGGTTGACAGGCAGATGGATTAGTTAGCGAATGTCGTGATGGAGATGGTCGGTTAGCGGCTGATACATTTTGTAACGGTATAAAAAAGCGGTTTCCATCTTATTTTATTCTATTTCTTTCCTATATTTTTCCCCTCTCTTTTTCTTTGCTATATCAATTCATGGGATTTCTTTTCTCTTTTATTATTTTCTCACCCTCTTCTCTCGGTCACGCAAGGCGTGAGCTTAGGCTTTCCTTCCTTGCTTTTTTTTTTTTTTTTAAACGGGTTTGGTTTTGTGGTTTATTATTTAATTCTTGCCGAGTAGGGACGGAGAAAGGTGGGGAGGGGTTATCCGCGGTACGATGCTTGTTGAGCTCTATGTCAAATATTTCATTCATACGCCGGAGAATATGTATAGTGTAGATGAGATGGCGGGGGGGAGGGGATGCAGTGGAGTAACAAGTTTTGATCGATTGCGGTTTATATTGTGATTAGTTTCTTCTGCTTTATTCTACGAACGCTTTCGTATAGAGGGTATCAAGTGAGGTTCGGAGAGGGGGTTTCTTGTCGTCCTGTTCGTAGCCAAGTATTATGTGTTATATCATACGTACTAGTACGGTAGGTACGGTAAGTACGGGTAGGGATATCATAAAGGAGGTTACTTGGAGGGCAGGCACGTTCGGATGTCGTGGAGTAGTGACTTTTTGACCCGCTATAGTTCTTATCTTGTGGCCTTAATACTAAGGCGGTATAGATACCGGCGCTAATGTTACGGCAGTGACTGAGCTAAACCGAACCCGCTTTCCCGGCTCCCCGCGGTACTGTAGTCGTGGAGGCCGCAAGCTAACCAAGCATGTGCTAACCGATGGATATTCCTAGGGCACCAATAACATTCCTCCGGAAAGATAGAACAGGAGTAACTAGAGGGGGAATGCCGGTAATAAAAAATGGGAGGATTCCCCTCCCCTCCGTTCGAGCACCAGCAGGGACATTGGGCCCGTCATCATCATTAGCTGTTCTGGCAAAACAATAATCCTCTTCTACAATTTCCATTCTCCAAGAATATTTTTTTTCTCCCACTCCTTGATCACCTACGGCACCGGTAAGGCAGGTTCCATCTAGAGCCCTAAGTTAGAGCACATCACATCTTCTCACTCGTTATTGTTCGTTCTCCTCCGTCGGAAGTATCATAATTATTACTTCAATGTGATGGTAGGTGCCAATATGTTTGGCCGCTTGTCTAGCTACCGGTGCTTGGGACGTGATGATGTAGGAAATGACGGGAGTCGTGTTGGTGTATATTCGTGCTGCTCGAGTAAGTTGCGGACGGATTGTTATAAGTAGGGCAGTCTCAGGCGCGTCTGTAGACAAGTAAGCAAGCAAGCAAGACAGCAGCTCTCTCTCTATTTTCTACCGACGCTGTTCTATTGCTCTGCCTTTTGACTCCAGCTCTTTTCCGGCTGCCTAGGCGTCACCCTGCCGTAGGCCAACGACGTCTCGTACGGGTTTCGGGCCTACCACCGCCCTAGGCATTTGCTCCCCGCAATACCAATATATCGTACCAGCCCACACTTACCGAACCTCGCGACTGAGATGTACTATACCTGTACCGGTACCGCACTCATCCCCTAAGATGGGCAAAGGCGGAGAAATTTGGTGCCCTGTCTGAGCGCCCTAGCTAGCTCAGCCGGATGGTATTAAGGCACACTCCCGGATATTACACGTGCGGAGGGTAGCCGACACACGAGGATATTAGACTGAAGGCTTTAAGGTCCGGGGCGACCGTTCTGTTCACCTGCTTAATTTTTTCCCTGCTGGTGACTCTTTTTTCTTTTCGAAAACTCGACTTGTGAAGGAGTCTCTGGCTTTTGCTTAGACATATATATAAAGTATGTCATGTTGCTTTTTGCTGTCAGGATGTTACACAGATGTGGGTATTGGTCTATGGCTAGTACCGGTACAGTATTAACTTATGAGGCTCTGTGCTGTTGGCCTAAGATATGATGCATAACTTATGCAGAAAAATGCGGACCCTGGTGTGTTCACAAACGTCCGAACATCACGAGTACCGTACCGTATTTTAACAGGACTCCCACTCTGCCTGTACAGTACTATGAGTCTTCCTCCAGGCTCAGCGTCAGGCGACCAGACTTCTGAGGCTGAGCCTTGAGGATTCACAGGAACGGACAGAGTGGGACTCCTGATGCTGTCTGCCGTTAACCCTGCGGTCAGTTTGAGTGAATTATCTGGACTGGTGGGATCGTGATCTCGATTCTGGGGGAAAGCCTGGGCAAGGCAGTTTTTGGTACAATATGATGGGTGAGGCTTAAGTTGGGATCGACGAGGGGATTAGTTTAGGAGATCGATTGTGTTACCACCTGTTGCTTACTTTGACTTGCTCTTCTTTACAAGGTTGGCTATGATGAACTTTCTTCCCGTTGGAAAAGTGTCTGGTTGGCGCCGTGTGTTAGTCTCTGGTTGTGGAGTTACTGTACCGGTACTCGAGTAGACTATCGTTGGCATGATATTATATCATACAAGCACTGTAGAGGTAGGGAAACTGTGTTTGCACAATGCTAGTGCCGTACTATACCGGTACTGTTCAAGTGTTAGAGCCCTGCTGACTGGCCCGAATGTATGCATGCGAGTCTAGTATGGTATATAGTATTGGTTCTAGACTTCGAAATACCGGTAGCCTAGTTGCTCTCAACTGATCGAAAAAAAAAAAAAATTGGGGAGGGGAGATACTGTACAGCAGATGGTTACGCGCTTCCCCTCCACGGCCCCTGGCACTATCGGCACTCCGGCATGTTCGTGGCGGTCATGCAGGTGCGGAGGGGATACCGGTATTTAAGTGTTTGCATAGAGTATTACAGTAACCCACGGCGAAGCGAGTCCACGGTGAGGCGAGAATGCCCATAGAACTTTTATAGGACAGGGATTATTTGCATGGGCATTCTCGCTATGCCGTAGACTTGCTACGGTATGCCGTGGAATACTGTATTGGTAGCACAGTATTATGGGGACAATGCTTTGCCGCAGCGGCGATGGCTGTATTTGTCATTCTGTCGTTCAACATAAGATGTTGTACCTTCTCTCTCCTTGTCCGCCCTCCCTCCCCCGCAGATAGAATACCGGTACAGCACTGGCAGGACACGGCTTTATTCTCGAGGTGTCAACTTCATATATATACCGGTAACTTGTGGCGTCCTGAATATCGACAAAGTGCCGTATATAAATAGATAAGATATATAATAAGCTTACTTCGCAAGCGCACTGCGTTGGTCCGCCTATCGTACTCGTAATCTACGGTAATACAAGGGGCAGGCAAATAGCGATCGCATCCACTAGTTTTCAAAGATTTTGGCTGGTAACTTAGGCCGCTTTGGTGTGTGCGGAGACTTTATGCCTGTCCTCCCCCCCACCGCACTCACCCCAACTACTATACCGCAAAAATTTGCCAAACTCGCTATGCAAGCCTACCCATTGCCGCACTCTAATTGGCTAGCACAATTACTCGCTTCTCAAGTTTACCCTCCGATTGGCCACAATCCTTGAACGACGGCCTTGGCTGCATAGCGAGTTTGGCAAATTTTTGCGGGTACTCGAGTACTTGTACTTTTTTGTGTTCCGAGGCTATTCATGGTCGGGTGGGGGTACCGTACCGCTACAGTAGGAAAAGGAGTACCTGGGGGGGTTGTGTGGCGGAGGATTGAATATCATAAATTTATCCTTGCTGTATCCATCTGGCGTCTGCTGGGGAGGAGGAGGAGGAGGAGGAGGAGGGGTAAACCTGCTTGTAATTGTCTTTTGTAACGTCACACTATTTTTTCTCCACGGGGTCTATGATGGATTCGTGGGGGTTGGCATCATGGCTTCCTTAAACGCTGGACGGTCGCTTCACGTGATGTGCGAATTTATCAAGGAATTTTGGTTTAGGATAACGTGATGGAATAGGAAAAAAGGTCACTGAGTGGGTGATTTGTGATTGATTGATGCTTGGACCGTTTAAGTAGATCCTTTTTGTTGAGGAGGAGGAGGAGGGGGTGGGTGTGCGAAGCCCGAGTACCGGTGCTGTGATTGCAACTCCTCTTCTACTTGCACTTCCTGGTCATCTGGATGGGGGCCTTTTTTTTTTTCTTTTCTTTCTTTTCTTCTCTTTCTTCTTCGCTTTTGAAAGTACTCGTACTCGCAATTTTCTGACGTTTGTAAAAACGACTGCTATTGCATATGGGCAAAAATTTGCCCGGAGCCGCAAGATTTTGGTGTCATGCAATAGCAGTCGTTTTTGCAAACGTCAGAAAATTGCGAGTACATACGGTATCGTAGATCAAGTGGTTGTCTTTCTTTTAAGTTACTTGGAAGAAAGCTTTGTGAGATAGCATAAGGCTCCCGATTGGGTTATGTCCTGGCATTATTCCTTCATATCCCCCCCCCCAAACGAGACCCCGCAGACGTACTTGTAGACGCTGAGGCGCCGTACTTGTATCGCACAAATCTTACCCTATCCTGGCCTTCTTGGGTCAATTGAACTTGAGGTTACTTGCACGGTGGCTACTTTTTGGGCTTCCTGCTTAATTTAGGCCGCCTGGTGGAACTTTATGTTACCATGTCTTCGGATTATTTGGCCCAGCTGAGGAGGGGAAAATACGATCAATCATTGAAACAGAGGGA
>QOVD01002730.1:0-13115 GCA_003521225.1 Tuber microsphaerosporum | reverse complement strand
AAAAAAAAAAAAAAAAAAAAAAAAAAAAAGCTCTGAGCGTAAGGCCCTAAGGTTACCATTCTGGGTTCATGATTCTGAGCATCATACTGAGAATACAGTTTTGTGCGTATTGTTTTGTGCATATGATTTTGGGCGTATGGTTTTGGGCGTATGGTTTTGGGCGTATCGTTTTAAGGGTGCGGTTTAGGGTTATCACTTTGAGCGTGGGACCAGAAGGATATCATTTGAATAATATCATTTGAAGCATAAATGTCCAATCCGACCATTGGGTTGATTGAGCAATTTGATTATTAGCTAGTATAAGTTGTTTGCCGGTGATTGAAGTGCGCAACTGGGTGCTTTAAATAAGATAGTAGCCTTGTTTTTAATGCTAAATTAGTAAGGCTAGTGACTTGTGAGTGAGATCGTCCTCGCAGAGCCGGTCTCCTCGTTAGGAGCTTACATTGTCCTGATTCTGGAAACCTCGTTGTAAATGCTATGACTAAATAGTAGTAAGTCTAAATATATTAGTAAGAGGAGGCAACTCATCTGAATACATCAAAAGAGTAAAACAGTGTATTGAGTTGGGCTATGAATACTGTGCAGTGGAATAGTTCTATCCTAATACTAGATCTGTCTGATATTACATACTGAATAGACTCGGAGTATTGAATTCTCGGTATTTCATATCTCAGACATAACAAATACTCAAAAAACAAAGTACTCATTCTGCTGATAGAATTTGTTAGCAAATATATAAATACAGGATATAATACTATGAGAGTTCTATCTTGACAGATTCATGACAAGTTCCAACAAAACAGTATCTATAGCCATACCACTGCAGAGTAAAATGTTTTTCCCAAGCGCTCTGCTTGCAAGTAACTGAAACTTTCTAGCTTATATGAATACCTTCTCTTCAATTCAGTAATGCAAAAGTCTCTCTTCTCGAAAGTCACCGAGAATCCCCATTGCATCCCATCCACATTTAACATCATGAGGGTCAAAGTCTGGCTCGCTAAAAACATTAACCAAGTAGGCTCGGAGAGTTAAAATTTGCTGTGTATCAGTTTTGAAGAACTTGGCTTTATCATCCGGACAATGTTGAATTAGTTTCTCATAACTTTGTTGACACTCTCGATCGACTGCACCAAGTAGTATTCGTTGTGCTAAGGTTAATGCACCTAGCGATTTAAATAGGTGACTTTGAACTGGCTTCTGATGAGCACCGATACCAGAAATATCACAACTTAACACACTTCCCTTGCTATGATGTGCTTGTTCCATTCAGATCACCCAGTAGTAAACGCCTGCTTGAGCCCACGGTGGCCAGCAGTGGTGAGGGTTCAAAAGGCGCCACTTCTCATATTCCTTATGTCTGGCATCCTTTGGGAGTGCAGGCGGAACGATTTTGGCATACTCTTCGATGTCCAGTAAAGCGCATCCGTAATGTATTGACCGATTTTGTTGCCATATACAATTTTCAGCCCCGATCCAAAGAGGACAAAAATCTTTTTGAAGTTCTCGTCCAACGCAACATAGAAACTATGTTCTCCGACATCGATTTTCTCAAACTCTTCACCCATCTTCTGGGTACTCTCGAGAGTTGCCTGCCTTTGCGACAATGGGGGCCGAGGCTCCTTGTGGTCTACTGTGAGGAAGACTTTGATTACATTTCCTTTTTGAATAATTCAGCCTTTGTTAACATTATTTCAAGCTGTAAGACTTTATTGGCAAACATACCTGTACTGCCAAAGGTGTACTTGAACACAGCTTGACCATTTTCTCAAGCTTCCTTAGCTTTTTCCATTAATGTGTTGGAGAGCTTTAGCTGATTGGCGAAGAGTTTTTCCAGCTTTCAATCAGAGGAGGCCGAGGATCCTTGTTCTTCTGGACAACTGTTGAAAGGAAGGTATTCAAGAGGCATAATATCGGCATCCTCAGGAGCTTTAACTTTGTGCTGTTCTCCTTCTGGATCATAGAGTAGTGACTTCAGCGTTCCTCCTTTGGTTCTCATCGGTGCCAGCTCGTTGTTGGAATAGAACGCCAGTTTGGTGTTGAAAATTCGAAATTCCAATCTGGCAGGTATATAAGCAAGGGCTACTTCTCAACACGTTACCATCTAAGTGAAGAACTATGTTCAACAGCTTCTCTGAAGTACCTGATATTTGGAGGTTTGTTGGCTAACAGGAGCAGAGTCGATCCGGACAGTTGAGATGGCTGAGGGCTCACGCAAAGGAGATGGCTGAGTTTTCATGCAAGGAGATGGCAGAGCGCTCAAGCAACGAGAAATAAAAACAAAAAGGCCTTGTTTAACTTCTTTCATTTTCTACTTCTATTACCCTACCTTTGGAAAACCAATTTCCTCATAGTCAGCCATTGCCAGGCACTTTTGCCAAACTGCCCTCCTGGTCCGTTTGACCCGCCATAGCCTAGGGTATTATTTTGAGAATAAAGCAAGCGTGATCTTATTCATATTGTACTTGTTGACGTTTTAATTTTTGAGCGTATCATTTTTCTGTTCGTATGATTTTGGGCGTATGATTTTGAGCGTATGATTTCAAATAAGTCTTGCCCAACTCCCCTCCAACTCCACCCGTCATGACACTCTTTGAGTTCATAACTATTTTACACCAAATTAACCTATTTGAAACGGGACTTGTTTTTTTCTTTCCCACCGGTTCCAGTACTCTTTCTAGTTGGAGCCCTACTGGCGGCATTAGCATCTGCCTGGCCCCTTCCCCGGAGTATTCGTTGTACTGTAAGCGAATCAGTATTTCCCCCTTGAGCCTCCCCCTTGGAACAAACTTCTTCCTGATGGCCAGCTAAACATTCTATATGGCCAACATTTGGGTTATCTGGTTCATCGTTACTTTCAAGATCGCTCATTGCTTCTGCGCAAATGAGAGGCTCCTCGTATCCAGATCCTTCTTCTTCCTCGGTCTCTACTGCAACCTACCTGTTAACAGCACTATCCCAAATTGGTTCATTATCGCTTGATTGTTCGGAGCCTGCCAATTGATCAACATCTTGGCTGTGAGACCGTGGAAGGCTTGCATATCGAGATTCAACCAAGCAGGATCAGGAACCATAGGCCTTGGCTCTCTTCCAAATGCTCGTCTACCATCCTGATCAACGAAAGACCATGCTGTGTCCTTCTTGTGTGACTCATCATCATTAGATATACAACCATTATCTGCCTTGGGACCTTCCTCCTTCCTATCAGCCCCAGAACGGTAATCATCCAGTGCAGCTATTTCTTCGAGTTTTTCTGCTTTCCGTTCGTGATCATGACCAGCTGGCTCCCATTGTAATTGTTCATGGTCGTAGGAGTTCACCAGCATTGATGCTCGAATTGTACTGCTTTTCAATCGCGAGCGATGATAGGGAATCACATCTCTTCCTATGCTAAACACCAGCTCTACTCCAATACTACCTCCTTGGACTGCGAGAATATCCCTAGCCATTCAAGCTAAATTGGGGAATCTACCTGCATTAACCTTCCACCATTCCAGTATATTTGCCTCATAAAAAATCCCAGCTAGGCTATTCTCCTGCGTGGAATCTATGTCTTTGGATACCGGTTCGGGAGGTTCAATCTCAGAATTGCTTTCGATGTAAGCAAGTGCCTCTCTAACTGCAATTGCTCTCTGTCTTGATGCGTAAAGCTATTTAGATCAACTGTTCAGACCGTTTCGTGGAATTGGCGCATCAGGGCCCTGAGTGTTCATTGGGGCATAGTAAAGATCGTAATAAACCATGAACTTCTTTTTATATGACTTCTCATACACAGCCTCGCCACTTGCATTATCGAAATCCCATTTACGAAATAGATTAAGTTTGCAATATTGATTCAGGCAAGTGCCAATGCCAAACAAAATACCTCTAGGGCTTTCTGTTTTACCATCGTAAGTAGCCGCCTTTAATTTGGCCTTCATTAAACCTTCACTAATATCAACCTTCCATTGCATTCGCTTCCGTTCCAACTTTGCAATTTGCATTTCCAAATGATCAAAGACATCTTTATACACCTGAAAAACCCGATAAATTGTAACCCCATATGTTTTTGACATCCACAATGTCCAAAACCTTATGGGCTGAAGTACTTCCAAGATGTATTCAACCTGCTTCCACTCATCTGGGGTTGACCACAGAGGCGAAAACTCGGAATAGGTTTGTAACCAGTCCGTTGTGAATTCCCGTAGCCGTACTGATCTCTCCATCATATTTAGACTAGAGTTGCATCATCTTTTGACATCATAGAGGAGTGTGGTTGGGATCTTGACCCTATCATTCTGTATTTCAATGAAGTGTTGCCGTCGCTGAGGTGAAGCTCCAATTGCAATACTCATTTTCTGATGCTAGTGCACATACAACTTAATTAGCATTATGTCTAACTAATGATATCTTGTCTAGGAATGGTGGGAGTATGAATTGTGCGTATGCATTTTTTGCATATGAATTGGCATGTATGTCCTAGGTATCAACGTTGGTATCGGGCAGCAAGGAAATTCCCTTTTCTATCCTCTTGTGAAAGCCATTATCTAATCTTGTAACCCTCTCGATATAATCTACCTTAAAGCCAGACGGCATATGACCATCCTTCGATTTGAGCTTGATCGAACTCATAAATCCCGCAAGAATAGGCTGAATAACATGTGCCATACAGGGAATATAATTTTCAAATTGAGACCATTCAACTGATGATAAACTCCTGGCTTTGTTCAAGGCTTCCGCGAGCGCTGGGTTATTACTTGCACTATCGGTGGTAAAACCAAGGATTCTATCCTGAATGCCGTATTTCACAAGGACCTCATCAATTATCCCTGCCATATTACCCCCAGTATGAGACCCCTTTAGCTCCTCAAACCCGATCATCAATTCTTCCATCTGCCAGCTATCGGAGATCCAATAAGCCACAATTGCCAGAAACGCAATCTTGTTTGGCGAAGTCCAGGTATCGGCAGCAAGAGAAATCTTTCCCTCTGTTGGTAGACCTGTTTGAATACTGTCAACTGTAGAGAGGCCAAGCCGTTTCAAATGTCTTGTCAATGTTGTCGGGCGGGGGATTTCAATACCTGGACGAAGGTACTTGAAGGCGCGACGAAAGGCAAGGTGTTTGAACAATAAAATTTGAGATTCGTTGCAAGGAAAGCCTTGAGAAAGAATTCTTGGCAATCATGTTGATTGAATCCTGCAGGTGTGGCAAGATCGATAATTCTACGTCTATTTCCTGTAATAGTGCCTCTTTGCAAGAGCGTAAAGACATCGTAACCGCCAGAACTTCCAGCCTGAGCATCAAATCCATTAAACTTTCTGGATTTTTGACAAGCGGAGGATCTGTTGTGGTCATGCATCAAGCTAGTACCTGTGCCACCCAGATGAGCTAGAACCTTTGTGCACATAATGGACATTACTCGGGGTGTGCCGATAACACGACCTAAGCGGTCTGCACATTGTTGAAAGTATTTCCACATCTCTGCTCCTCCAAGATTAGAGTTCCATATTATCTTCTTCTTTCCAGCATATTTTGCAGTATATGCTGTATATCCTGGTGTCTCTTGCCACCACTTCATCCAACTCTCATGATATTCTTCGGCATAGAGATAAAAGTTTCCAAATATTTTTAATGGATTTTCGTCGCCTACTGGCAACAGGGCGGCTGCGGGATGGAGCATCTCCCAAGCATGATCTTGATTTCCAGGGGGTAGTAAGACCGGATCAGAGTGTAAGGGTCTTGTGGAACTTGAAAAGGGTGCTCGAGCAACACCAATCAGGGGTCTTGGAGTTGGTGTTACTGGGCCTTCCCTCCCATATAGACTAGATTGAAAAGAGAATAGGGATAAAGATGGAGACGGTTCGCGTGCAGCGCTTTCGTGAAATCTCAGAAAGGATGTACCGCTTCTTACACCATTGGTGTAGTAGCCCCGTTGGCTGCCTGTCATTGAAGATTCTGCTTGTAAGGACATTGAGTGGAGGCAATTTTGACCGTTCGTGTAGTAGAGGTCTTTAGACTGGGACTCATACTTTTTTATAAAAGAACTACCAAAGTGGGCATTTAAACAAAGGATATAAGAAGCTGGCCTAGTTGTTAAGCCTAGCACACATGATGGCATGTATTCAGTGATTCAATTTCTTTACTTGCATATGGACCTTTGAGTATTGGTGCCTCTTCTTTGAATTGTGCGTATGATCTTTGTGCCTATGAATTGTGCATATGAATATTTGTGCGTACCGTTGTACATAGTTGCATATGAATTATTCTTTCTGAATATCAGTTCACTACAGCCCAGCTCAATAGGAGCTACATGAACTGGGAATCCTGGTATTTGCCGTTGTAGCAGCTGTGCTTTGGGCCTATGGCGGTCCAAATCCGGTATACGGTCAGTATACCCTGTTAAGCTGCAATAAGGTGTAACCAAATTTGAACCTTTATCCGAGTCAACTAATACCAATTGAGCGCTCTCATACAACGCCTTCGCCCCTACGCGGCAACCAATTCTTCTAATTGAACTTGCGACTACTGGCACTACTTTTCCCGAAGCTGTTTGAAAGATTGAAAGCTGGTTGAAGGGGAGGAACTGAGTGCTGAAATACAACGTAGCAGCCTGGCCTCTCAATGCTCTTTCGAATGATAAAAGGTGATTCTTAATTATAACCCTTTTATATAAGTCAGGCATTGTCTAATATAATTATCCGCCTCTAACCACGCTCCTAAAACTATCACACCAAGCCTATTACTAGTACTACCTACTTTTCGGTCTTTCTCTATTTACAACTAAGGCAATGGCAACACTCTCAATTGCGGAAGTTCCAACAGAGTACTTTCAGACCTGAACATTTGGCCCTGACGAATCTATCACCCTTTACACTATTTCCTTTGGCAGAATGAAGGCCGGCTGCTTCTTCTATGAGGCTTTTCTGCATTCCGCCTGAGTCAAGGCTCAGATGCATACCCCCTACTATCACTGTTCATACTAATTGTGAGATATAGACAAGTCTTGGACTAATAGCCGGTCGCCACAGATAGGACGGCGGTAGGAGCTTAAGCTGTTTGGATTTGAGTAGTCAAATGGTGGGAAGGTAGTCAAATTAGTTAGAGGCGGGCGGATTGCTGAAATGTGGGAACTTGGGGCTAGGGAATCCCGGGCTATCATACAGGAATTGGATTTAGGGTACGAGAACAAGGGTCGGGTCTCAAGCTTAGATATCTTTCAGCAGTGTGATTCAGGCTATTGTGTGATAAAGGGACAAATAACCTGGTCCATAATTCCTGACTCAGATTCTTAACGATAGCTTCTGCATCCTGATCCCTCGGCCTTTCCACAAGGGATATGCTATTTGATTGTATTCTATCAAACATTGTATAGATTGGCTTAATATATAAGTGGCTGCCATTGATCAAATCGTCTTACAGTATTTCACTACCACCAAACCTCTTTGTCGTAAGACTGTAGCACTTTCTCTCTACCTCTCTACATATCCGTCATTTATTCACATCATGGACACAATTAGGAACACTATTTTCATTGGACAAACTATACCGGATAACAGTGAGCCGGATATCGTTCCACTCCCCATGCTTCGTGCAACAGTGAATGCTCCAGCAGACCATAGCTTCTTTGAAGCTAAGCGCTCTCCCGAAAGCTCTCTAGACCACTACAGCGTCCTGGAACCAACCTTGTTTTCACATCCTTATCTCTACTCTCTTTCCTGGGATCATAAAGTCGTACACTTCTTCTGTAAGTCAAATACTCAACAATCTTCACACTTTCCTTATACAACTATCGAGCAGATATGATGGATTTTGCGAAGGCTGGAATGCATACTCCAGTCTTGGGTCAGATGTATTGGTTGGGAGTCAAGATAAATGAGGCCAAGTCGGAGAACATTGAGCTGCAGCGGAAGGAGATGGTATCTGGGTTCTTGGACTGTGATGATGCAGAATACAAAGGTATCCATACTGCCCTAGGGGGAGGAATTGATATCTGTGCAACCGTGGATTCAATAAAAATGATGCGTAGTAGTAGTACGAGTTGTAGTGTTGTTATGGGTCTAGTGCATTGTGAGATTGTGGATTCTGATTCTGATTCTGAGATAGAAGTCTACCCTGCAAACTGTTGAGATTAGCTTCTCCAACGGAATATTCTTGGTTGTATTCTCACATATTTGGGTTGAAATTCCAATTAAACATAATCAGTACATGTCTTTATACGTATGGTCTTTGGTATATGTTTTTCAGGGTATGACCGTGGGGGTGAAGTCGTACCTTGCCATATGGAGTAACAAAATACAAATAATCTCGATGTGAAGCGGCTGATTTATGGCAACCGAACAGGTTTTGGTATAAAGAATTTTAGAAAATTTGAAGGCAGATATAGAAGTGTGATGGATCATCGAGATTAGGGAAAGCATGGTAAGTGTATGTCTTGGGTATGCCGCCTTGGGCGTATGCCTCTGGGGGTATGCTTTGGGCGTATGGCTTTGGGTATATGCTTTGGGTGTATGGCTTTGGGAGTATGCTTTTGGCGTATACTTTGGACCCGTGGCTTTGAGTGTATGGATTTGGTCGTATGGATTTAGGCCAAAGCCACTACTGTGATATACATCATGAGCAATGTTAATTTAGCCCAGGGCTTATTATTGTGAGAGATTGTTTCTAGCTTCTAGACTACTATCCCATTAATCCGCAAAGAGCAATCCAGCTCTCTAAATCTTAGTACAAAAAAAAAGTGCGGAATCCGTTTTGGATCCGGGGACCATAACAAAAGAAATTAAATCTTAAAGGATTGCCAAGTCTGGAAATTTAGTGCATAAAAAGAAGAAGCGAGATGTAGGATGAGGAGGAAAAATCCCAATAAGGGAAAGTAGCCAGGTACTTGTCAGACATGAGAGAAAAAGATATAGGCCAACTATGTATCCAAAGCAAGGAAATCATGATCGGGAAAAATGGGGAGGTGGGGCAAGGTAAGAAGGGAAAAAGATAAGAAGAGCAAGACATATATAATTTAGGCGCGGGAGTAGGGAAGGAAACCAGGAGATGACAGGAGAAGAAATAGGGGGCAGTAGAAACTCTTAATCCTCAGGCTCCATTTTCACACAATGAGAGAATTGCTGGAGAGACAGGTTGAGGAGAGCTTGTCTATCCATCTCGCGATCAATTCTATGCATCTCTTCAGAGTCAATTCCTTGTTCCTCGGCGTCTTCCCTACCGGCCGCCTCGAGATCAATGATAAGACGAGCGTTGCCAGCAAATAAGCGCTTTCTCATGGTAACAATGTGGGGAATGCTGTCCTGTTGATCTTCCGGGCTTGTGAAGATATCCTTGGGGGTCATAACCCACCCAAGAAGTATCTCTCCAATCTCTCGCGTGCTAGCAGGGAAACGGTATTCGGCAGCCACGCCGTAAGGCCGACTGGAGGGAGATGCAAACTCAGGACGATCGGGGTCCTGCCTCATCCTTCACAAACGTGAGCCAGAGGTTTCCCCTGCCTCTATCATATCGATGTCCCTACCCTTGAAGCTGCTAAGTGTGTGAGGAGATCTGCCCTGCTCCTCTACTGCCTCATCCAGGTACTCGTTGTTGTTGTCGCCGTAGTTCTCATTCTTATCCTCGTAGGTCTCCTCTTCCCCGTAGACTTCATCAGGATCCTCCAGCCATTGCTATTCTCCTCATCAAGCTGGTACAAGTCGATCAAATAGACATCTTCATCCTCTTCGTCCTCCTCCCACTCTTCGTAGACCTCTGCGTTGGGCAAAAGCTACTCAACAGGCTTTACCCAGTCAATCAAAGGTCTCCCCTTTTCATCAAGCTCATCCTCACGGACCGTCATATCCAAATCCACATCCATATCATCCGCCGTCAACCGGGATTCAGAAGTAGGGTCTTCTCCGCGGGTAGGAATCGAGGGATCTGTTTGGGCTAAACAAGTCTGAATATTAGTAAGAGAATCCTAAGCCGACTAGAGAGAGTTAAAAAATTGCATACTAGGTTGTAGATTATTAGCGCGATAGTTTTGCCTCCCCATTCTTATCTTAAGCCTGTGTGCCCCGAGATAGGCTCCCACATGCTACCGCTTGCAAAGGTAGCAGCCCTTGCCAACCTCAAAGCTGGTCCAAGACTAGCACCTACCGAACATCCCACGGCCCCAAGCATTGTGAATGAATGGCTTCGCCCCCGACGAGTTAGAGGGTAAGAGGGAGCATTTAAAGGGGAAGTACGAGGAGACCGCTACGCAGACCCAATCGACGAACTTCTCGATTCGTTAGTTACACCATCGAGCAGGCTCTTCATTCGAGCCGCAGGCCGCAATTTTGGGGACGGATTCACGGATGGAGGTGGTGAATTAGTCAGGGTATCAACTTCGATAGGCATTGGCGGGTTCGCCAGTTGGGAGCCATTCCCACTAAACTGGTGTGGATAGTATCGCCGCCAATCTGCCAAGATTGCCTGCCGCTCCTGCTCTAGGACCGCGTTCTCTTCCGCAATCTTCTCCTGATCCAACCAGGCTTTGGTCTCGTCTTTCAGCGCCTGGTTCTCATCATATCTTCTCGCCAAATAGGAGCCTTGTTTTAGGCGATTGTCTCGGTTTGCCCGTGCATGTTCGAAGGAAGTTTCCAAAGGGGTCAGGCTCGCCCTATGTTCATCCCGGCGGATCGTTTCAGGATTAACTGAGTGGCCTAAAGGGCCCGCTTGAAGGGGTCTCCACTTATAAGCTGAAGGCATTTCTTAGGGAAGTGGGTATTCTATTCAGAGCGCTTAGTTTGTGCGTATGATTTTGGGCGTATGATTTAGGGCGTAAGATTTTGGGCGTATGATTCGGAGGTAATTTAGGGCAAATAAAGGAATGGCAAATGCAAAGATGAGGACTAACTTACTATTGGTTGTTGTGTGACAGCTTATATGCGCTGCAGCTTTTGTCCTAGGCTCTATCCAGTCTGACCAAGAACAGCGTGTAGGCAGCTAGGGTGGGACAGGTATGCGAGAGGAGCTTATAGCAACAGCAGCGGGACAAGAGAAATTGGTGTTTCTTCCTCTTTCGTTGTTTTTTAAAGGCGGAGTTTGCTTCGCTGATGTGTGAAAAGGAGGAAGTGCGATTAGGGTTGAAGAGCAGAGTGGCTTCAATGTTGTGTTGATTGAGAGAGTGTGGAGAGGATGCAGATGAGAGGGTGGTGAGAAAAAAGGGGCAGTTTGGCCTCTCTTAGAAGCAAACAGTGGGTCTAAGTTAACCTCTTGAAAACATTGTCACGGTCAACCTGAAGTAACCTGTCGAGCCTTCTCCCACAACACAGGGCTAACCATGTGGCCAAGCAAGCAACTGGTGTGTATGAATGACTCCCCATTCAAGTCCGCTGCTGACTTTCCCCCAGGTCATAGAAAACATATCATGGAAGCAAACTGTGTGTTTGGTGTTCTCACTCCAGTGGTTTGGCATACTATTGGTTCTTTGGTGGTAGTGATTGTACACTTGATACCCGAACCGGGAATGTATAATATCCTGGAACATATACTACCTTTCGTACGCAATTTTCAAGGAATTGGTATAAGGAAGCAATTGTACAAGGCGTGTTTCAGTAAGCTTTGGGTTAAAGTCTTACTTGACTTTGATCATTGTACAATTCAAGTGTACATATATACCCACTCTCCATGAACCTTACCTCTTGTGTACATATTGACTAGACATCATGAATCAATCTAGAGGGGGTCCTTGAACTATATGACGAGGCGGCTTGAAAGGTACATGTCATGAAATCCCTCACTCTCCTTATTCCAATTAGTATAAAATATCTCTCTACCTCCATCTCCCCCAACATACATCTTCCTCTTAGCAAGCACTAATATCACGACTTAGCTACTAGGGAAGCAATAGGTCTATACCCATATGCACAAATCCTCATATGCACAAATCTAGATACGCACAAATCCTCATACGCACAAATCTATATTCGCATAGTCACAAGCTCACGCGCGCCTGATTGTTCTCTGTCAAACTCTCAGAAGCAAACACAACCTCCCTTATTTCCGGTTAACCTCCTTCCTCCTCTTCACAAGCTTTTCCATCAAACAAAACAAAAAGACACCTGCTGAATGCCTCCCAAGCGTTGCACAAATCACCGTATCTTGGGCAGCAAAGGTGGTGGCAATTGGACGACCCCAACTAGGCATCTTGGTCAGAAGAGAGCGGGAAGAGTTGTTGATAGAGTACAGCGGCCGGCACGGTATCGTAGCGGCAGGGTCGCAATGTGTCACAAACCTGACTAAGCAAGGAATATGGTTTCACATGACTCATAGTTATGACTCATAGGTTTGTGATTTGGTTCAGATGACTCGCACTTGCGATGTCATCGTTATAATGTTATTGGTTCATGGTTTTACATGACGCACGATCATGGTCATATGATGTATGACTTTCGCACATGACTCACATTACGAGTCATGGGTTTTACTCATGTGACGCGAGTTGCGCACAGGACTAGTTATTTGGAGTATCATTGGTTTACGTATGTTGCGCAGGTGACTTGTTATAAGTCAGCTGATGGATTTCGCACATGACGCGCTACGAGTCATGAGGTTTGTGACTAAGGCGTATGAGTCACCAGGGTTAGGGTTGAGGGAGGAACACCTATATACAGGGGCCGTGACTGTCGAGTAGTTAGCACGAACGATCTCCTCTCCACCTCCGGCGATTGAAATCTCAACACCATGAGAAATCATCGTCAACCCCATCCGCCTCCCTCTCCCCTCTTCTGATGGCCTCGTTGCCTAGGAGGGTGACGCGTCCTCACCCCTCTCCCCTCTGTTCCCCTCCTGATGGCATTGCTCTCGGGCAGTCTTTGTCTAGGGGGTTCACTGTCTCTCTCCCCTCCCTTCCCCGCACTCGCTTCGCTGCCCTCGCTTAGCGTTTGCGCACGGTCGGCAACCCCTTTCTCGTCAATGGTCTTCTGCAGTTTCGGGTTATCGGTGAAGTAGTGGCCCCGGTGGCTCTGCTCACTGGTATTGCACTATCTCCTGGGAACTCTGTTTGGTACGGTCGGCATCGTCGAAAAACTGTGATCTCGCTTCGGTCGGTCGGTCTCGCACTTCTCGATTGGGTCTACCCCTCCGCCCCCTCGTCTCTCCCCGCTTTTCCTGGTCG
>QOVD01002729.1:0-14850 GCA_003521225.1 Tuber microsphaerosporum | reverse complement strand
GAGAGAAAAACAAAACCGGCTAGCCGAAGCGGACGACAAAGTAAATCCCCAAAACCCTACAGGCATGAAACAACAGGAAAACCACTTGCCATAAACTCCTACCCACTGACAAAAAGAACACTGCATTCGCAGCGAAACAAGGAGAGGAAGTTGTGCCCAATACAAATGAAAGGAAACACAAAACAAGAAGAACCCATGAGAAGAAAACCCAAACAAGACATAGAGTAAACACTACACTAACGATCTGGAAAGGGGGCCGGCCATCACCCTATCTGAACCAGGGAGCAATCATAACACGAAAGAGACCGGTAAGACAATTACATCGCGCAAGGCGTTTGAGTCGTTCATGGAGGCGGTGCAATACCTTGAACTGTCGTAACCGAGGAATGCAACCACGGGCAGCCTCGGGGGGCGAGTGGAGGCACCAGGCAGAGAGGATGCCAGCCGAGAGAATGAACCAAGCTGACCGTGTAACCGAAGGCAAGGGAAAGACAAGGGGGTGGCTGTAACCGAGCCATGGGATGAGACGATGGGACGCGGAGAGGGGGTGGAAGGTAAACAACTCGCTAGAAACAACCCACAAACAGGCCATGCTCGAGAGATTTCGGACCGAGAGGACGACAGCGAGTACCGCGAAGTTACTGACCGAAGCTTTCCCCAGCGAGGGACAAGCCATAGAACCAAGGGCGTACTTTCACCAAGGTCCGGACACCGTAACGCCGACCGTAAACGTAGAAAGGAGTAAAACCAACCGGGACGATCGCTAAGCGAGGCTTGCGACCGTGAGACGAGGGGGTGGGTGAGAAGAGCCTTCAAACAACTTCTAGGACAACGCTTTCTCAAGGCGAGGCCATAATAAAAGAGGAAGAAGGTAGTGTCGTCACCCTCCTAGACAGCAAGGCCATCACATGAGAGGAGAGGGAGAGGGTGGAGTTGACGATGATTTCTCATGGTGTTGAGATTTCAATCGCCGGAGGTGTAGAGGAGATCGTTCGTGTTGGCAGCTTCCAGGTGCGGTTTGTGAATATATAGGGGATGCAGATGAAGTTTTCATGAATGCTTGAGTAGCAGTAAGGCTTGTAGTGGTGTTAGGATGGGGGAGCGGGTTATTAACCGCAGGGCTTTATGTTTGGCAGCTGCCAGGTGCGGTGTGTGAGTAAATAGGCGATGTGGATGAAGTTTTCATGAATGGTTGAGTAGCGGTAAGCTTGAGCGAGTAAGTTTGAGTGGGTAGGGAGAACCGAATAGAAGTAGAGTATAGAGGGGGTAGTAGAAGGGGGACGCTGCTGCTTGGGGGGGCTAACGCTTGTAGTGAGTGCTGCGGATGAGGGTACTGGCTGTATTCTCGCTATGTCTGCATTGGGATACCTTGTCGTTGCTACCACAGTTGGCACAGGAGTGTTGGTAGCGGCAGTGTCTGGACTTGCATTCACGATAGTTCCAGTTTCTGCATGTAGGTGAGGGCGTTGGTATATTGGTGGGAGTAGATGTCAGGATGTGATTATACTCAGTGGAGCTATACAGTGCATTGGGGGGAGAAAAAGTCTGTGATATATAGCGGAGGGGGAAAGGGTTTCCCTGTAGTGGTAATTCGGTAATGCGCGGTGAGGGGGATGCTGTGCGGGCATGTGCAGAGAGGTAGGTGTTCTTTATGAGGGGGTGTGCAAAACATTTTGATTGGATCAACTAGCTATCCAGCTGCTGCCAGTCTCGTGGTAGGTAAATGTTGCTCCCGCTTGCCACTCTCTTCCAGTGGAATTGGAAGTGGTAGGCTTTGAAGCCTTCCCAACTGTATTTTTCCAGAAGGTCGTAGAGGTTTGTGGTATAGATGAACAAGGCCGTGGCGAGCGCACCCTGCAGCCCATAGGGTACTAGTTTTACCAGGATACCGCTGTAAACTGCCCATGCCTTGAAGAGGCTACTCATACGGTACTCGCTCTCCTTTCCTTCTCTTTCCGCTTGTTTGAACTCTATGCCTCCAATACTAATGGTTCGCTGAGATTCTGCAAGATCCCTCTCGCTACCCAGTAGGCGGTGAATATTGGTAGGTTTGAAACGGTTCTCGATGATCAGGGCCAGGGTCCCACGCTCGACACCAGGAAAAAGTATTTCGAGGGATTCTGCTATCCCAGATGCGCTCTCGGTTGCTGCTGCTCCTGCGTGTGGACGGGGGTGATACATACCATGATTCCTATAGGCAAGGTTGGTTTGGTGGTTGAGCTCCCTCTCTGCTCGGAGCTCTGTAAGTTGGGCTTCAAGTTCAGCAATTCGTAGGGATGTCGCGTCATGGGATGCTGCTCACCCCTGATTTTGCGGTAGTGGAGTAGGGTTTGCAAACTGTGTGTGGTTCACACCATTGTTTTCTGGCCGTAGTCTGTGGACTATGCGGTCAATAATATCCTCCTCGTGATGCCGTAGAAGCTCGCGCATGTCATCTAGTGTAATTCCAGTGGACTCAGGGGTAGGGCTATTTGCATTCGGAAGCTGTTCATCTGGATGAACAGGAATGCCGGATCTAACTGAGTCTGCACTTGCTGGCGTGGAGGTAAGGGGCTGACTTCCGATACTGCTGCTTACCTGGTCTCCCCCCTCGTGGTATTCGGTAGCCTCGCTCTCGCTCTCTAATGTGGCGGTTTCCATGCTTGCCAGTTGGCTGCCCTCGTCTTCTGAGTTCTGGCCGTACCTTCGTGGTGCACGCTGGTTCCGCGGGTCCTTGCGAATTCCGGCTGTGGTTGTACGTCTTGCTCCTCCACGGCGTGGCATTATATTGTTACTTGAGCTTGGGATATTGGCTGTGTATTTTAGGTATGTTGTTTTGTGGCTAGTTACAAAGTTCGGTGCGTAAGGACGAAGAACGCGAGCTGTAGGCAGGTTTGAGCATATCGTGTTGCAGAAATCACGTACGCGGAGCTGGTTTCTGAGGTTGAAGGTATTTGGTGTCGTTGCCGGTTACCAGGGCAGCTCGGCTGGAGCTATGGCCCCTCGTTTGCTGGCTCCCGGCTAAACCTTTTTCTCCCCCGTTGCCGGGGTACCGTATGCGCTTTGCCCAATTGGCCACGGGTTCTCCCAACCCTCCATATTACTGTCTCGTTCCAAAATACCGTGCTGCTGTCATGGTATGTTCAAGATATTCCTACCCTCCACACCAACCTAATTTCTAACTTGGCGGTTAGAGTTTAGGTTCGGCCGGGGTTCATGAAGATCTATGCCGGAGCCATCAAAAACCTTAATTGCCGGCTTCGATGGCTCCTTAGCTTTCACCGTCAATGACCGAGTAGACCGCCCCCCTTTTCTAAGTCATCCAATGTGTTGAGGGGTGCGGAAACGAGGTTTTCAAAAAACAAAAAAACTCGACTATCCACGCAAGGTATGAGTGAGCGAGAAATGTGGGAGAGATGTGAGCTCTTCTTCCTATACGTGAGGGGGATGGTGGTGTATCTCACGCTTAATTCTATAGACAGCCGTATGTTTTGTAAAGGAGTCACAAATTATAACTCGTCCAATTACTAAACTAGGTTGTTGTAAAATATGGTCGAGCCTCTCTCAGGCGCCAAGCATAAGCTGAGTGAAGGGATCAAGCTACCTTTGGCTTAGCGCAGGTGGCTGAAACGCGGTGTTCTGCCTCGATACCTCCTGAACCAGATATCGAAGTTCCCAGTGCCGTTTTCACAATACTACAGCTACGGTGCAAAGAGCTTAAAGGTGGGTCCTCCGGTGGAACAAGAATCCCGTGGCAACTGATCGGAGTTGGGCCGAGAATCGCCAAGACACCAGGAGTAGCGTGATATGATATGTTTGGCAAGACTGCCCTGAGGTCCAATTGTGCGTAGGCGCTTTATATAGCTGTGGCATATCGATGGGGACTTTCAATTGTATTGGAAATAGGTTGTCGAAGGTTTCCGACATATTGGGTCACCCTCACTGTGCCTTAGTCATTCTTACTCTACTGTATTTTCCAGGATGGTACTAAGTATATTCTGTCACTTGTTTCACTCTCACGAAAATTTGCACTTTTTGTCCTAGATCTCTTCTTTCTTTCTTAAGACACTTAACCTAAAATTAAAAAGCACCATCTTGTTCCTTTCAGGATTCTCTTTGCCTCAGCGCCTGTTTTTAACTAAAATACCATGGCATGGTCAACTAGTTCCATATCGGGTTTCGCTTGTTTAGAGGACCACGTCTGAGCTAATTTGCACTGTACAACTCTACAGGCCATCTATGTCAGGAGGGCTTAATGGCGCAGCTACCAAGCAAGACGTTTAACTTATTTTTAGCTGTCGTCATTAGACTGGTAGTATGGTACTGTTGGCATGCTTGATGAGACTTGAGGCTGTTCGCATCTACTCAAAGTATTATAAGAAGAATCGAATTCTCTCAGTGTAAATGTTCATCACACTCAAAAGATACAAGTCTCCAAGGAACGGCAATATATAACCAATATTCTCGACACTTCGTTTTCACTCGTGTTACTCGTATCAAGTCGCTTTGACACATTCGTCCCTCCCACGAACCCCTTTCTTTCACTTCTCCCATTATAGTCCTTATAAGTCGTCCTTCAACACTTCCCGATACAATGTGGACAGACCTTCTTCCAACACTGCTCCTGCTTCTGAGCACTGCGGTCCAGGCTCAAATCCCCAATCCTGCTCCCACTGGAGACCCGGTCGGCACCACGTCGATTGTTTTGCTGGAGTATAACAATGACGGTTGCCCTGGAGATGCGACTTTTGTCAACAATATCTCCAACACCACCTCGTGTAATTTCATCAACGGCATCGGCATTTCCAACGTGGTAGTCTCCCCAAAACCTGACATGCCGCGGACCTGCATTCTTACTCTCTACGCCGACACAAACTGCTTGAGCAATAGCAACGCGAAAATTGGTCCAATCGCTCCTGCTCCTGCTCCACATCTTAGTGCTTGTATTGGACCGATTCGGGATCCAAGTGGTGCTATATTCGTGGCGAAAAGTGCAACCCTCCAATGCTGAATCTACGGGATCTCGAGGTGGCTTGTATCTGAGAAGTCGACGGCAACATCGTAAAGAGGAAGGAGGAGGTGACCGTTTACCATTGGTTCTTTGTTTTTTTCATCCCTTTTTTGATTCTTGTCACTCCTTTATTACCTTTTGGCATTTGCATATCATGGTGGCTATTATTAGGGTTGGGTTTGGAGGAAAATCATTACACTTGATTAGTTAGTATATAAAAAAAATCATCACGCACTTTAAGTTTTGGCCCACAACAGGACTAGAGTCATATGATGTTCTCATATGTCTCGCGCGTCTCACCATTATCGATTCCCGAGAAACTCGAAAAATCACGAGGATTGGAGAAGCACGAGAGTCCTCGAAGCAGTCTTAGTTCTAATTGTCAGTAACTTTATTTTTGCATAGACTTATAAACTAATAGGATCCTCCCTACTTGTAGTACTAGGGTGTGAGCAAAGGTCTGTCGAAGTCAAATTTCGTTGGTCGAATTTACGTGTGTGTAACGCAAATTATGCAGCCGAACAGGCCATAGACGCTAAGTTTTGGTGAAGGAAAAAAGTCTGGCGAACTCCTGGGGTAGTGGCTGGAGCACACCGCGTTCTCTGAGTGGTTGAGAAGGCCCTGGGGCCAATCAGCGGGACTTCGACAGACTTACCCTTGATACCCGGTACAACGAGCATAGGTATCATTGATATGAGTAAGCAGAGGGCATCCCTTTGCAATGTCAGACGAGAGAGCTAAGAATATACAGTAAGCATCTTATTACAGCTACAACTCTGCAAGCCATCTATGTGAGGAATGCTTAATAGCGCAGCTATCAAGCAAGACGTTTAACTTATTTTTAGCTGTCGTCATTAGACTGTTAGTATGGTACTGTTGGCGTGCTTTGTGCGGCTTGAGGCTGTTCGCATCTACTCACAGCATTATAAGAAGCATCGAATTCTCTCTGTAAATGTTCATCACACTCAAAAGATACAAGTCTCCAAGGAACGGCAATATATAACCAATATTCTCGACACTTCGTTTTTACTCGTGTTGCTCGTATCAAGTCGCCTTGACACATTCGTCCCCCCCACGAACCCCTTTCTTTCACTTCTCCCATTATAGTCCTTATAAGTCGTCCTTCAACACTTCCCGATACAATGTGGACAGACCTTCTTCCAACACTGCTCCTGCTTCTGAGCATTGCGGTCCAGGCTCAGTTGCCGCCGGTGCATCCGGTCGCTCGGGCCCCCCATCCTGCTCCGACTGGAGACCCAGTCGGCATCACATCGATTGTTTTGCTGGAGTATAACAAGGACGGTTGCCCGACAGATCAGACTTTTGCCGACCCAATTTCCAACACCACCGCGTGTAATCCCATCACCGGCATCGGCATTTCTAACGTGGTAGTCATTCCAAAAATTAACATGCCACCGACCTGCATTCTTACCCTCTACTCCGACAGAAACTGCGTGAGCATTTTAAACGCGCAAATTGGTCCAATCGCTCCTGCTTTACATCCTAGTGCTTGTATTGGACCAATTCGGGATCCAAGTGGTGATACGTTCCAAGCGAAAGGCGCAACCTTCCAATGCTGAATCTACGAGACCCCGAGGTGGCTTGTATCCGGAAAGTTGACAGCAACATAGTTAGGAGGAAGGAAGAGGTGACCGTTTACCATTGGTTTTTTTTTTTTCATCGGATTTTTTGCTTCCTGTCACTCCTTTATTACCTTTACTACATTCTTTTGGAATTTGCATATCATGGTGGTCATTATTAGTGCTGGGTTCGGAGGGCATTCATTACACCTGATTAGTTAGTCTATAGAAAAAACCATCACGCACTTTAAGCTTTGGCCCACTCTTGGGTTCTTGCCGGTGAAGTTTAGTGACCAGGGTTAGGACTGAAAGTTGCATGAGTCAGCTTTAATTCCTCTTACTAGGGGCTTATTCGAATGGTTAAGGTTAGCCAGATCTCTACTTTGTGTATTCTCTCGATTCTAATCATCTGCCGTTGTAGAAAGTGATGACAAATTAAGTTTTCTGTAGAACAGGCGGATTTTAGTTTGACAGCGAGGTGCGACTTTATACTATGAGATCGTTTTCACCCTTAAAGAATCTATGCACTAACCCAGGTGGCTAGGTAAGTATAATATACTGAATCATTTGTTTGCTTACATAATTCCACACTAACCCAGAGTCTCGCCTTCAGTAAAGCTCTTCCCGCACTTTTCTGTACCCAACAAGCGGCTGTACTGCATGTTGGACCACTGGGTGAGTGTCTTAGCCCACCATACTACCAAAGACAGATCGTACTATATCTGCGAATCTATTATAATTGCCGATTATATTCTCTGCGGTATTGTACCGCTGTGAAGAACCTGTGTGGTAAATTCCACCCCCACACAGGAAGATATCCAAACCCCCGGAAATGAGTAAATCTACTAAGACGAAAAGGGTGGGGGCGAAATACCAAGCGGGTTAGATTGCGGGTGTGTTGTAGACTAGCAGAATCACTGCGAGAGATACTTGTCATTGGAGGTTAGAGTCGTGAATTTAGGGACGAATGCTGCTTATGGCATCGGCCTAAGTGTCGCCAAGTGGTGACACAACAGGGCGAGAGTCACATGATGTTCTCATAAGTCTCGCGCGTCTCACCATTCTCGCCTCCTGAGAAACTCGAGAAACCACGAGGATGGGAAAAGCACGAGTATCCTCGAAGCAGCCTTAGCAACAACTTTATTTTTGCATAGACTTATAAACTGATAGGATCCTCTTTAGTACAAAGGGCATAAGTTGGGTATCATTGATATAAATAAGCAGAAAACATTCCTTGGCAGTATTAGACGAGAGAGCTAAGAGTACCGTAAACAGTAAGCATCTTTGGCCGAGCCCCTTGGGCGCCAAGCATAAGCTGCGTGAAGGGGCCAAGCGACATCTGGCTTTGCGCAGGTGGCTAAAACGCGGTGTTCTGCCTTAAGAAGGTCACGAGACATACCGCATTAACCGGGGAGAACCGGCATACGCTAACAAGGGTGAGCAAGCATGGCCTGTGGAGAAATTGCTTCAAGGGGTAATAATATTTCGCATGATCGCCGCCCAAGCACAGAATTTCGTCTCCTCTAGCAGTTGAATTTCCTCTAAAGAGTGGCAACAGTTTGCCACACCTTCTTTACCCTGGCTAGCGTATTCCTGTTCTCCCGAGTTAATGCGGTACTTGTAAGTTTTGGTGATTGCGGAATACTGAGATGTGTCTATGCACCCAACCCGTATTTATCTGAAGGCAGACTCTCGTACCGTAATGGTATCCAGTAAAATTCAAGGTTCCGAATGGTCCATAGCTGGACTAGCCTGGACTAATATCTCAGCCATAGTCAAGTCCGGTATAAGGGTAGTAATCAGACCGACCAATCAGAATGGCAAGACAACCGACTAGACCAGACCAGGTCAGACTCCGTAAGTCCAGTGATATCCGATGATGGAATTCCGCTTAGAGAGAGAGGGGCTAAGAACGAATATGGTATTGGTGCAACACAATACTGGTATTAGCGAAAGTTCAATACAGTATATTATATAGGGTATTTTAAGTAGACGTTAGAAGAGACTGAGGGCAATTTTGCTATTGGCAGAAGGCACGGGGGACAAGTCTTAGTTATTTCCTTGCTTCATCTTTCACTGCTTCGCTTTCTTTCTAATTAGTCCTCTTTTTTGGTCGGAGAAAAAAATAACCGAACTTAGTTTTCTCCTATGTTCCTTGTTAAACCTTCCTCTAACGGTGATTAAGCAGACCATTCTAATTACAACTGCAACTTGAAGGAGTATGACTTATCACATGAAATAAAATACCGGTATGCCATAGCAACAGCTACTTTGATTAAACAGGGATCCCATTTTAGACTGGTCCCCGACTGGACTAGACTTGACCAGACCAAAGATTTCGGTCAAGTCTAGTCTCCTCCTCTATTCTTGACTGACCAGTCAGCCTTTGCTTCGGGACTTAACCGGTCAGACTATTCGGAATCCCGGTAAAATTCGCGCCTAGCACGCTAAATATTACCTAAGTCCACATCGGTCGGGTAGCTGGCTATTTTATGTTTGGAATTTGGCTGGCCAACGTGACTCAGCATCTCAACCATTTTAGTTCCCAACGAATCACGGTCCTCCAAACCGCACTAGCGTGCTAGTTGCGGATTTTACTGTCTCAGACCGCCCAAGGGATAGCACTGGTAGAAAGAGAAGAAATGAACATGTAATATTACTTTAGCAGTAAATTAGCAAGAGCACAATTAGTACTTTGTATGATACGAGTGATTTTTCCAGGTAGAAGGGGGCGCTGTAATATCGGACGTCCTCTTGATCCCCGGCCTGATATGGGCACTCTGCAACGAGAAACGCTAGCTAAATCTTTCCCATTGGACCAATATGACTAATATATCTGTTGGCAGCACTTGTATGTCAGGAAAGCTTGATGGCGCAGCTACTAAGTAAGACCTTTAACTTATTTTTAGCTGTTGTCATTAGACTGGTAGTATGGTACGGTTGGCATGCTTTGTGTGGCTTGAGGCTGTTCGCATCTACTCACAGCATTATAAGAAGCGTCGAATTCTCGCGGTGTAAATGTTCATCATACTCAACAGATACAAGCCTTCAAGGAACGGCAATACCCAACCAATATTCCTGATACCCCGTTTTCACTCGTGTTACTCGTATCAAGTCGCCTTGACACATTAGTCCCTCCCACGAACCCCTTTCTTTCACTTCTCCCATTATAGCCTTTATAAGTCGTCCTTCAACACTTCCCGATACAATGTGGACACGCCTTCTGCCAACACTACTCCTGCTCCTGCTTCAGAGCATTGTGGCCCAGGCTCAGCCACCATCGTTGACGAAAACCACCCTTGCCCCCCGGGACTTTTGGGATTGGTTTTTTGGTACAAAGTTCATTAGTTTGAAGGGGTATAATAAGGACGGATGCCAGACAAAAACGGATTTTGACGCAACTATCAACGAATCGTGTAGTATCATCTCCAGCACTGGTATTACCAACGTGGTAGTCGTTGCAACTGACAAGCTGCCGTCGACCTGCATTCTTACTCTCTACGAGGACGAATACTGCAGGGGCTCTAGCTACGCACAGATCGGTCCGATCACTCCTACTTGGGCTCCTAGTGCTTGTATTGGACCAATTCGGAATCCAGCGGGTGAACTGTTCGGGGCGAAAGCTGCAGCCATCAAATGCTGAATCTACGGGGTCTCGAGGTGGCTTGTATTCGGGAAGTCGACAGCAGCAGCGCATGGAGGAAGGAGGAGGTGACCGCTTACCATTGGTTTTTTTTTTTCATCGGATTTTTTGCTTTCTGTCACACCTTTATTACCTTTACTACATTCTTTTGGCATTTGAATATCATGGTGGTCATTATTAGGGTTGGGTTTGGGAGGCATTCATTACACCTGATTAGTTAGTCTATAGAAAAAACCATCACGCACTTTAAGCTTTGGCCCACTCTTGGGTCTCGCTCGTGAGGTTTAGTGACAAGGGTTAGGACTGAAAGTTGCATGAGTCAGCTTCAATTGCTCTTACTAGGGGCTTATTCGAATGGTTAAGGTTGGCCAGATCTCTACTTTGTGTATTCTCTCGATTCTAATCATCTGTCGTTGTAGAAAGTGATGACAAATTAAGTTTCTGTAGAACAGGCGAATTTCAGTTCGTCAACCTACAGAGTTTAGAGGATAGTTAGGCAAAGGGGTTCAAAAAGAGGCCGGGCATGTACAGAGTGACAAGTTTGGGTTTTTCTTCATAGGTGTCATGGGCGTTTTATACTGGGTTTGTCGGAGGAGATGAAGTCTCATTTGGTAGTGGAAAGGCCATTGAATTTACTAGCGATGAGATCGAGATTTTAGGCGAAGAGTTTTCTAGGAATTGACCATTTGCCCGTAAAGCTCCTCTCAAGCCGTTACGACTCCCAGGAGAGGTAGTACGAGAGCGCCGGGCATGACTTGTGCCTGGTATCGCCCACCCCCGAGGAACTACCTTCAACCCCTACTTCGTCAAGGTTTTCAAATACATCACATAAAAACCCCGCAATAAGATTAAACAAGAAGGTGAGACTTGATAATCCTCATCCTGGCACTTCAATGGGAAGCGAAAAAACAGAGCATTTTGGAAAATCAGGTTCAACAGGAAGATCTACAGGAATACACGGTTGATAGGAACAGAACCTATTAATCCTGGAGATGATGTGCTTAATTTCGGAAGCAATAAGTCAGCATCAACTAGGCCCACTAACTCCAACTGATATATGATCGCCCAATCCTCGGGCGATCATATATCAGAGAACGTGCGAGGCTCCGCCCCACAATCAAATCCCCCGACAGCAATCCTGAGTACAGTGAAGGGGGATTCACGCAACTCCATCATGCAACCTACCTGTAACCAATCTGCCCTTGGACTCCCTGCTAAAAAAGAGAATTCATCAGAGCCATCCCGCAGCGAATCTGCCAATCTTGGTCCAAGCACTATGCCGAGATCCACTCCGCCAGTCGCCGATACTGAAGCACCCGGGCAACCAGATTCCTCTAGAGACTCAAGCCCCAGTTCGAGAAAAGCAGTGACACAGGATAGTAACCCCGAAGCGCACTATCAATCCGGTTATCTCGCTCATCTGCGCCATCGCTCGTGCTCGCCGAGTTTTACCAGAACGGCGGTGACGACCCATTCCCGGAAACGACCGCAAGGAATATCTCCTATTTTCAAGCAGACTTTTCACAACAAAAATTTATTCGACGGCCCTCATTGCTGCCTCCACTCCTAGGAACAAGTACGAACCCGACTACTTAACAAAACTTTAGTAGAGTGGCAATGTTCGTCGAGTCTATGAATACCCCTCTATTGGCATCGCCGGAATGCATATCCGCAGCCGAAGTGCTAGCTCACAGCCCAGGATTTTCATCCTTCGGCAGTGGGTTCGATTTTCCCGCAGAACGGTTGAGGTTGTCTAACTGGAACTCTTCTGATGGCTCATTCCAATTTTCCCCTATATTTCGAATCGATAGGTTCTCTAGGAGCAGCGGCGATGAACCTGTTAGAGTTGACGGAAGCGGAAAGTGGAATTGAGGGAAAGGTACCATGAGAGATTACAGAGTGTCTTTAATGGTTTCATTTGTTCTGAAGTTGAAAAAATCATTGGAGAATGCGGGCTTGTCTTTCCTTTGTCATTAGTATGAAGGGATGTAGAGAGACGGAGTTATGCGTGGAGTGAAATAGATGAGTGTGAGGAAAGATAGAATGATTAGGATGGTTTCCTTATACTCTATATATTCTTGTGTTTCATTTAGTTAGTTTAGAGAGAGCGAACGAAGTTTCTGATTTACCTCCACTGAAGTCTAGCCCTACTCTAGTTCTTGTGTTAGCGTGTTTGACTGTCGCGCCTTTAGTCTGTCAGCCCACGATAGCCTTACTATAAAAGAACCTCCGCCAAATACAGCGAATCTTAGACCCTCACCCCATGTTATTAATGGTGTAAAGGATAGCAAAGGGAGAGCTAGGAGCAGTGTTCCCAACGGGCCAGGCCGCTCTATAAATAGCCTAGGCCGATATAGGCCGAATTCGGCCGGTCTGCCAAAGCCGATCAGGCCTGACAGGCGCCTATAGGCCCAGGGATTAGCATTGAGAACAGATCGCTTTAAGGGTATTTTGGTTTCCCCGCCTTTTTCACGTTCCCATCTTCTATTTATTCCGTTTCTATCTTCGGCTATGGCTCCTTAATAAATTACACAACGAGTGATAAGCAAACATCTTAAGAATGTCTTGACGATATACCACCATAGTCAAATCTTAATTTTTCCCTCGGATTTCGTTTTTCTACAATTAATTTAATTAATTGACCTACTTCCTCTGGTGTTCTTTGCTAATAAGCTAAATTGTTCTTGTATTTTAATATTATTCGGTAGCGAGGAAACATTTATGATGAATTTTTGCCGAGGAGACTGCATAGTCGCTCACCAAGAGCGGGCTAGTCTAGGCCTATATGGCCTATAGGCCGGCCAGGCCATGCCCTAGAGGATTTTCATAGGCCAGGCCCGTTGGGAACACTGGCTAGGAACAGTAGTGTTCCGGTAGACTCTGCAAAAGGAAATGCCCGAGAAAAGTGCTTATTGGATCCAGGGAGGCTCGGGGGAAATGTTCCTGAGGAAACCCGGTATGTATCCTTTCTGTCTGAATACCCAATACCTATGAATGCTTACCAATTACAGTGAAAAACTGTCCTTGCCACTAAGCCCCAAGGGTTCACAGACTTTACTTTTGACCAGACTACTCCAGTCTTCCGCCGACCATTCGGAACCCTGACCGTGGCCCGTCTTAGGCAAGCTCTGGAAATGAACAGTGATAATTTACAGCAAGGTGAAGGAGTGGGCGGCGATCGGCAACTTCACAATGTTATAATCCAGCTTCAATACAGGTTAAAAAAACACTGAAGAGTCACACCGTATGGAATGGGAGGCAGTGTTTCGAACCGTCCGGAGGCCCCACGGGGCACGGTGGGCATAATGCCAAGAGGACGGGGCGGGCAGGACGACACGGGGCCGCTAGCCGTAGTCCGGTGTAGGGCAAATTACTCGGCGGACGGCCGGGGGTGGATAGTGACGGCCGGGGGTGGGAGAGAACCGCCAGGGCTGAGTAAGGACGGCCGGGGATGGCAGACAAAGTATGAGTGATAAATGATGACCTGTAACCAAGAAAATAAATAATATTCCCGCAAGAAGGTTAAATAGATTTTCAAGTGCTGTAAGTGTGGAGATAAGACTGAATACATCATTCCGCTTCAAGCTTTATTTTTCTTCCAATATTTCACAAAGCTCTTTGTCTTAACTTTAGTGGTAATATCGCAACAAAGCCAAACGACAGATGCAACCAAAGTTGACATACAGCCCAATACCTGGGATTTTCCAGGGGAATTGCCGGGAAACACAATTGACTTGCTTGTATCCGGATACCTGCAGCCAATATCTACTACTAGGATTATTACCCCATCATTATGCTTTATTCCTTTTTCTTTTACCCATAACGTATTTCACCCAGTAATGGGTCACCTCCCAGTAATGGGTCACTATTTCAACATTGTAAACACCAAGAAAATTTACCACCATCAACTCACCATTTTATTTAAGAAGTGCAGGTTTTGCATATTAGTAGTATTGTACTTGCTGATAGTGTATATGAAAAAATATTTGGAATATTACATAAACTACACTGTTGAAACAAAAAAAGTGATAATTCATGATTCAATTACTATTTGTCTGATAATCAGAACATAAAATTGACTTATAGTTAATCTTTTCATATAGCAAGTATTAGAAATAGGTTATAGAAAGACTCTTGGCATCAGAAATGGAAATTTTCTTCTACAAAATGTGAGCAATAGATTTGAAAAATTAGGTAAATGGAGATAATCGATATAATCAGAAATATGAGACTAATTGATGTTTATCTTATTACCAGATTTCTCTAAAGTTATCAAACTTAGTATACTGTAATCTTGATATCTTCTCTTAGATATAGAAAAGTTAAAATTGTATTTAGATACACATTACTTTCTGGATTGTCATTTCTGTAATGTTTATTCTTCAATATATACAATAGTCATTTTATACTATTTATCATAGTTTTAGAAATTTGATATATCAAGTATTAGGCTCCTTAGGATTCCTAGATTTGATCAAATATTAGGTTTACCACTATTCATCTCACACCTTATAATCTATTCACAAAATGCTTGTAAGTACACTTGGTCATAATATACATTTTTATATTCCACCTCTGATCTAGAAGTTCAAGTTTCTTTACTCCCCAGTTCTATAAACATGTTGAAGATTATTTGG
>QOVD01002728.1:1931-20231 GCA_003521225.1 Tuber microsphaerosporum | reverse complement strand
ATTCGAGTATGTGGGTGGGGGGAGAGAAACGAAGGGGAGTGGAAGGGTGCCAGGGTTCATTGCTTCTTTCTGGGTGCCCGCCAGTAGGGATGCTCCAAAGAGTGGAGGACCCGCTGCGAGGAAGCCCTGGGAAAAGAGCAGAAGTGCGATCGGGCAGGGGGTCGCCAGCCAGTCACTCGCTCTGACGGTCGTATCACACCTTTTTGAGCTGCTTCCCACTGCACAGAATATGGTAATCATACACAGTCTTGAGGCCGTGTGGCTGCTGCAGCCCAGAGTGCTGTACCGCTAACCGGTGCTCAATATCTTGTTACAGTTGCCTCGGGGGGTAAGAAAGGGAGTGGGATCTGCACACTACGGCAGCCTGGCTCAATTGCCAGCAAAGTTTGACCACTGAGCAGCAACCGTCGGAAGGAATCCGTTACCAGAGAATCCCCCAGCACCAGAGCAGGCACAGAAAGCCTACTGGCACTTTACAGGTCTTTCCCGCTTCACAGTAAGATACAAACATAGGAGAGCACTCGCCCCGTCGACTACTTGGCGTTTGCATCAACCACTTGCAATTTTACACAGCACAAATGCCAGTACGGTACGGTAGCTACCGCAAAACCTGTTGGAGTTTAACAGTCTCGGGTACTGGTACTCGAGTAGACGCATATGTAGGCGCTTAAAAAGCCCACAGTTCCCCAGTTCTGAGCACAATAGCTGTCAATCGGTCTCACCACTACCACATCTTCCCTTCCAAAGAAAATAAGAAAAAGAAAAAAAGGAAAAAAAAAGGAAAAAAAGGAAACATTCTACCACATCCTTGTTCAACCAAGTGGCCCGAAAAAGAAAAAAGAAAACAACAAAATTGGACATCGCGAACTTTTGGCGCGAGTTGCTCGTACAAGGGCTAGACAAAAAAGGGGGGTGTGGCACGCAAATCATTTCGCACGAACCGCTAAGATCCTGACGTTTTACAAGGGGGAAGCCTGCTGTGGCGTTCCAAACGGAAAACTACCGAGTCGTTGTTCTCTCTCATAATGTCTTTGTAACTTCCCAACTCAACCCAAAGGGCCTCCCCCAAACAACGGGAATAGGCCCCGAGGTGAAATCCGAGACAGAATTCCTACACTTCGTATGGATTCTATTGCTTGCTGCGAGATCTTCCAGCCATCAGAATTGTATGTTCCTGCGTTTGGCCGATATCCTTACCCTCGCTCCCGTTTCTTAGAGGCTACTTGTGCAGCACAACACTGTACTTTACCCCATATAAACTCTAACGCCAGCATAACATTTGTACCAGAGGACGCTTGCGCAGGCCCCTTAAATCTTCCCTTTAGGGTCACCAGATTCAATATTTGCACAAGTATGCCGGCGGAGGGATCAATAATAATAATGATAATAATAATAACAATGATAATAATAAAACACATATACAGCTGTGGTACCGGCAAGTGCCTTAGCCATAAATCCACAAGCACCCGTACTGTGCCAGTACAGTACAAGACCCATTATAAAGTTAGTGGATAGTCGATTTAGGTTAACCCGCGAAATAATCCCTGTGTTGTGCACAAACATCTCCCCTAGTGCTTGTATGAGGTAATGAGCCGGCACGTACTGTACCTGTAGATGCAATACGGTACCGGTATCCATGAAACTAAGGGAGTCCGACGGGTGGCTTCTCGAAACAGCTGCCTCGGGGTGTTTTATAACACAAAGATGCATGGAAACATTTTGTGCATAAAATTCGAAGCAAATGGAGGAGTTTGGCCCCTGCAGTTTGACCCACTATCTTCTTTCCGGAAACTTCTTGATACAAGAGTTATCAGCCTCAAAACTCCGGGATCAGGTGTTTGGATAGATAATAGTAGTTATTAACCTATTCAGCTGAGGCTCTCTGTGGCTACTGACAAAATAGTAACCTACTCGAGTGCTAGGGACGGGCCTTACGAGTAAATAACGGTGGGCCAAAGTGCTCTGATACAGTATTTAGTGGAGCTGGTCTTCAGCAGTACTGTAGGTACCCTTCTGGTTCTTGACGGGTGAAATCGCCGCTTCAATTTCTCCTTTTGATACTTGAACCGGTGGAATATTCATATCACCATTCCCTTTTGAGAAACCTCTCCGTTCCCCCACGGAAAAAAAATACCAGTAGGCGCCTCTTCTCTCCTTTTTTCCCCTCCCTTCTCAACCCCACCCGACAAAAGTAAAAAAATAAAACAAGCAGAGATTTCTATCCAGAATTTGCACAACGGCTCTTTTGTCCATTTCGGGAATGTCTAACTTTTGGTGGAATCTCATATCAGAGTCTACCAATCACAGGCGGGCCCAAGGATCTTCGCTAATGCTTCCAGAGCCTTTTTGTCCTCCTCATCGAAAGCTGAGGGGACTGTGGAGTCGATATCGATGACCGCCACAACCTGCACACTCTCCCTGTTAGCAAGTTCCTCCCGAGATTCAAGGGTCGGCAAGACGCATCTTACGCCAGACCCCACGCGGATCTGCCAAATGTCACTTTGATAGATGTTCCAATACCGGTAACTTTTGAGGGGCTCTATCTTGCCTTTTCTCCAACCTTGATAGGTACCACAATCTCACTCTTAGTTTCCCCATCGCAAGCAATGTGGCCTGGAAAGCTGTGAACATTCTGCATTGAGGAAAGGATACGAAGTCCCAGTCAGTATCATAATCGCAACAGTGGACTGAATCCGGCCAACCTGAACTAGCTGCGTTTCACCACTATCTGCGGCCTTCCCGCAAACTCCTCGACCAAACTCGATGGTTTGGCACGCAACCTGGAACCATGTTCAAGCACGATAGGTTGGCGTTAGCCTCAAGAGATCTAGGATTCCTGATACCGTAGACATTCAGGAAACAAGGCCATTCAACAACAATGACCTCAAGTAAAAAGAAATGACGGGATAAGTCCCCCACAATTGACCCATGGGTTGATCAGGCATGAACCGTTTCAAAATGTACTCTTCTCGGCGTATCCAACCGACAGATACTTCCAACATTTTGTATCACAATGAACCACGGGTAGGAGAGTGCCAATCAGGCATAAATCTACGTACCTTTCCCATAAAGGGTCCCAATATCAACTGTTTCGAAGCTCTTGGATCGAGAACGTAGAAACCTTCGAGAATACCAGTTTAGCTTCCATCCAATTTCCCAATTTAGAAAACAGGAGAAATTATTCGCCATGAGCGGTTCGGAGAACCGGATAGCGCTCGAGGGGGAGGGGGAACACGACCGCCACAACCACACAGGCCCTTTTTTCACGCTTACCTGCCCAATTGGTGTGATTGGACGGTTCAGGCATTGACTTCAAAGCATGCCAAATAAGTGATGCCGTGTTTGCAAGGTTGCTTTCGGCCTGGTTAGCAGTCACGCTACCACACCAGTAAAATTGAATGCCGAAAAGAAATTTCCCGGGGCGGCGAGCAAAGACTGGAGGTTGGGTTGGGGAAAGGAAAGATGCATACCAGACCTGTCAAAGATGTCAGATTGCCGAGGCCATTTACTTCATACAAGCAGGAGGTGTTTTTGAGTGTATATATAGGTTATATAGGTGCCATACCCAGTTTCTTTGGTCGGCTAGAAGTGCTTCTGTCGATTCAATGACTTGTTCCCATACTTCCGCTTTGGTGGAACCTTCAGCAAAGTTCGAAGCGTCAGCATGAACCTATCCTAGTCAGCTTAGTTATCTTTGTGACGGGTCAGGAATTGGTATGGGTACCATCTTGGACAGGTGTATTTGAGTATAATTGGTGATGTTGTGGTGTTGGAATGATTAGATGTGGAGCGGGTGATCCTATGTGGGTTGATGGGTTTGCGTTTCAACAACCCATTGTCAAAACAACGTCGACACTTGTACCTCGCAACCAAGTACCCAGCCGAAAATCAGTGGGGGTATTTCCTTTGATAGCCACCAGGCTCAAGTGATATGGCCAATTTACCACTCCTTCAACAGCCCTTTCGCTCTAGGAGCAAGGCTAAATGTATTTTATTCTTTGTTGTTGAGGTTGCTCGAATTATTATTGCTGGGGTACTTGGTTACGAGGTACAAGTGTTCAGTTATTTTGACACCCCGCGGTACGGCACTAGTGCTTGCGATAGTACAGTAGGGCGGGTTTTCAGGAACACAAGTCTTCTAAGGACATAACACTATTTCCAAAATACCGGTAACACCGGTACAGTGCGCCACACTAAAATGAAAATAAATGAAAGGAAATTGCTGGTAGCTAATTTGTTTTATGCAGAAACCTCTGAGCAGATAGATTTTTCTCGTTACTTTACAGTATAGCTTTCAAATGGGATCATCAAGAATGGTATTAAAAACCCTCTCAGCTTGACCCAAAGCAGCTCTTTTGTTATGCTTTTGCGATAGATGCCCAAACTTTGCCTAGAGAGCAAAGTCTATATCATTATCACCATGCTACTAATCAGCCCTTTAGTTATTCTTATTGTGTAGTGCTTCAGGATCACTGTGGGCTTACCATGTGGGGCCCTCGGATAGACGTGGATCTCGCTGCCAGACGGAGCCTTCTGAACAATCCAGTTCCTGAACTCCTTGATCGAATTCTTCGGAAGTAATTTATCATTGCTTCCCAGCGCTAAACAAATCGGCTTACTGACAGCATGAAGCTCCTTAGGAAAAGAAAGTCTCACTAATAATCTCAGACAACGTCAGTCAGCCAAGTCCTAAATAACCAGATGGTTATGCCAAGTGAGAATTGTTTTAAAATGACAGAAAGTATTAGCTCACACAGGGATGCAGCATAGACAGCGTCGACATATCTATGGTCATCATTATATATGGAGTTGTCCTTGCTTCCCAGCAACATCGCCTGTCTTGCTCCCCAGGAATAGCCTGCAGCAAAGACTCTGCAATCGGAATTCTCATAATGCAAGTTTTTTTAAAAAATTTGTGAATAGTGGCTCCACATTTAGAGTCTCTATAGCAAAAGCACCAGACCTTCAGTCTGATGGCCGCCCTCCTAGAAAGAAGCTGTTAATAAAAAGAACAAATAGAAACCACAGAAGAAAATCACTCTACTGATGTTGATCACTTACCATTTGAGATTGAAAGGCTGTGGAACAGACTTCTGAGTCTGCAGGAAATCGCTATACTTCAAGGGATAAGAATCGCCTGACCCGTAGAAGTTGCCTTGTTAGAAATAAAGTTATCCCGATATCCTCACCGCACATTGTACAGCAGAAACTATCAGAGAATGTAGGACAAACCATTCATAAAGTCAGGAACATAAACAGTAGCCCCAGTTTTTTCATAGATCTCATCGGCAATCAGGCGAGTATTAGTCAACTGCCAACCGAAAATATCAGGAATGATCACGATGATAGACTGGAAACATAAGTATGAAGGCCATGAACAACAGTTTCAGATCCCATAAGGGTTTGCGCCGATGTCCCTAGAATTGTCAATTGTTAGCGGGAGGCTGCATTCCATCTCGCTTGAATTGGTAGCTATACGATCAGGTGAGTAACCCGCCTGGCTGGCCGGACCAGAGAGTCTCGATCAGACATCGATGAGTTTTGATTGACGATAAGAATTTGACGGTCCTGATTGTGTTTATGCCGGAGTGTTTGGTCTATGGAGGAGGTGAGATAAGGAAGGCTACCTGAAAATGCAATTTGTGGAGACTGGCCAGTGCAAGCCATTTTGGATATAGGGCTTTTTTCTCTCTCCCTTCCTCCGTTGTTTCTGGGTCATGATATCCTCGTTCCTCATTCACTTCACTTTCCTTTTATTGGGTTGGTCTGGGTAGGCTTAGTACCTAGGTTTATGTTCTCCGGGCATAGTATCATAAAACGGCGGGTGATGATAACGGCGCTCAATAGGTCTGGTTTACGCCTCAGCTCCGCCTTTTGTCGCTCCTCTAGAGATACCCTAATCAATCACTCCCTAAATTGACTGACTGAAATAA
Source organism: Tuber microsphaerosporum (assembly GCA_003521225.1). Lineage (NCBI taxonomy): Eukaryota > Fungi > Ascomycota > Pezizomycetes > Pezizales > Tuberaceae > Tuber > Tuber microsphaerosporum. The sequence goes on along the minus strand of QOVD01002728.1, from coordinate 14,298 downwards.
TTCTCGGAAGCCCCTCACAGGAGTGTCTTGTAGGGAATTGATTGCAAGCTGGTTTTGTACAATTCACCGATGCCTGTGCTGAGTGATCATATATGATGTGTCTAGCGATTTCCTAATTCGGCCGGTGGACCTGCTGAATCGGAGGAGAAAGAAGGCTTCCGGAAGGAAATTAAAATCAAACGATGGCTCTGTGCTAACACACCAACACCTGAAACACCTTTATCTTTCCTCTTTCGTCTCCCTTTTCAGCCTGGCCCGGCTTTGATGAACTAGGGGTGGTTGAATTCGCTATTACTAGGGAATTGGGAAATGTTGAAAATCGAGTGATGCGTCATGAAACTCATTAATAGCATTTCTGTACTGAAAAAAAAAACCGAAAGAGTAGAATGACTTGGTAAACTAGAACATAAGAAAATTAGGGTTTCGCATTTACTGGTAAGCATGATACGGTACATAACTTTTGTGGTTAGCCTCACCGACACTGACTCGAATCCGCACTCTGACTCAAAATTCTTATCGATAAGACGAGTACTTACCCTGCCCCTCCTTACTCCCAGCATGCTACAAATAACAAAATATGGTGGGGTGAGAAACGTCGAACGAGCAAACAAATACCCAACCCCGATAGCACCTAATGTCTGTAAGTGCAGTTAACCATCCCAACACAAGTTTACCGCCTCGTCTAACACCTCGCAGAACTCCTCGAGCGGCGAAATGTCCCGTCTCTTCCTTCCGCCAATAAATCGCGCCATGCGAAAGCTCGATCCATCATTCTTTCAAAAAACTATCCCATTGACAGCAGCGCATGTTCTGGATGGAAGGAACATACCCAAAGTTACGAAGGAATGTGCGAAGGATTTGCTACGGGTTCCGCGGCTGCGGAGTGTGATCACGCAGAAGGATGACGCGGGGAAGGAGAGGAGGTTGTTGTTGATGAAGCCTGAGGTTAAACATGATGGTGGGTAGGCAGGCTGCCCCTTCTACAAGTCCGAGGAGGCGAAGCTCTGACTTATTTGGTTTAGATTTATCTACTGCCCAGCCGAAGACAAGGGAGTTTGTGGAGCAGAAGATTATTGAACTGGAACCGTACACTCTGCACATGAAATATGAGAATTGGAATTACGGTACGCAGTTTCCCATACACAGGGGGTCATGATTTTTAGTTCGAGTGACTTTCTAACTCTCTCGATAGAGGAAATAATGAGTGCGATTCTCCCTGAAGACCTCGGCGAGATCCCTTGCGGATTCACTCAAGCTGGACACCTGGCGCACTTGAACCTCCGAGAACACACCCTCCCCTATAAACACCTAATAGCCACTGTCCTCCTGGATAAAAACCCTAATATATCCACCGTGGTGAACAAAATCGAAGACGTGGGTACAGGCTCGGTATACCGAACCTTCCCCATGGAGCTCCTCGCCGGTGAAGACAATACGAACGTAGAAGTCCGGGAATCAGGCTGCGTATTCAGGTTCGACTTCGCCAAAGTTTACTGGAACAGTAGGCTGGGGAACGAGCACGAGAGGGTATTCAAGCAATTTAAGCCTGGGGAGGCAGTGGCGGACGTTATGGCCGGTGTGGGGCCGTTTGCTATCCCGGCGGCAAAGCAGAGAGTCTTCGTCTATGCGAACGACTTGAACCCAGAGAGTTACAAGAGCCTAGTGGGCAATATCAAGATCAATAAGGTAATCCTCACTGACAAGCCTTCCCTCTCCCCATCATCTAGATCATGAACTTAGCACTATGAAAAAGGTCTCCCAATTCTTAACTCCCCACAACCTCGACGGCGCGAACTTCATCCGCGAATCGATCCGCGCCCTCCTGTCCCGCTCCCGAAATCCCTCGACAAACAAAGTCTCCGTTCCAACGCCTGGTAGACGCGGTCAAAAGCCTCCCCCCCCTCCAACAGTGATCCCAGTACCACCTACGTTTTCCCACTTCGTGATGAACCTCCCCGCCTCTGCCACGACATTCCTCGGCGCTTTCCGTGGTGCGTATCGTGGGCTTGAGGATGTAATCACGGGTCAGGAGATGTTACCCATAATTCATGTCTACACGTTTCATAAGGCACCGGTGACGGAGAATGCTGCGGGGGACATATGCGCGGATATCAGCAGATATCTGGGGCACGAGATAAGGGAGGGCGATCTGGAGAATTTAGAGAACGTTAGGCTCGTGGCGCCGAGCAAGACGTATTATTGTATTTCTTTTAGGCTACCAGCTTCTGTTGCGTTTGAAGACACTCAAGGAGCTTAGAGAACTCAGAGGTGATTTTCTTTATTTCTCTTTTTTCACCCCTCGTTTGACTGGGGTTCTTTTTTGTTGGGATATGGCCTGTGTGTGCTGGTGTCCTCACTTTGTAAAAAGGTAAAAGAATACTCTTGGGTTGGCCTGTCGGTAGTCATAGGGGCGTATTCGATATATATTAGGGCCACTTGAATATGGTGGGAAGAGCGTGGCCAATATTCGTGTTTTAAATTTATGACAGATTGCAGAATTCCCCGGAAAAAGGTTTGGGTTGAGTGGAGCATGGTCAGGGTTGCTTTTGTTCGTTCGTTTATCAAAAAGACATAACCTTCCTCGGGCAAAATAGATATTGGTTAAAAGTGAATTTTTTGATCCCCCAAACTATGGAACACAAGAACAGAAAGGGAAAGAGAGAGAAAACGACTAAGCAGCAACAATGTCCTTCTTGAGAGTACCCAAGAATTGATGCTTCTCCTCCTTGGTCTGGTATTGACCGTGACCGAATTTGGATGACGTATCGATCCACTTTAGCTCTACCTTCTCGAGCGACTTTCTTGAAGTGTGGATGAACATCGACTTCCTCAGGGTCATTACCCGCTTCTTTACACCAGGAATAGAGCCCTTGACCATAACGAAATCGTTTTTAATTTCACCGTAACGAGGGAATCCACCGAGAGGAGTCTGGGGCAATTATGTTAGTTTATTCTTCCTGGGGAGCTTGGGAAACGTGTGATTGTGACATACGATAGTCTTCTTGGTAATATCGAACTCAGTTGATGCGTTAGCCTCGTTAGTACCGGAGCCGATACGGTAGATCTTGTGGTTAACGGAGGTGCGGTGATGGTAACCGTCTTGACCGGCGCGAGCAACGGTCTATCGGATTATCGGTTATGGTTAGCTTATGCCCCTGGTCTAATATTGTGGGAATACGTACCCATTGTACGTGTGACGGATGCCAGGCACCAATACAAGCAACCTTTCTCAAACCCTTGTGGGTCTTTCTCGGCAGCTTCTTAGTTCCCCATCTTGAAGTAACACCATTGAAACCGCGACCCTTGGTGACAGCAATAACATCGATCATCTCATCCTGCTCGAAGATTTTGTCGATGGTGACTTCCTTCTCGAAGTGGTCGAAGGCAAAGTCGACCTTGTTGGCAATCGAGCCACCATTGACTTGAATCTCCATCAAGTGGGTCTTCTTCTGCTTCAGAGGAGTCTTGCGGATCTGAGAGTGAGCAAGAACGCGAACAACAGTGCAGTACTTCTTGATGCGCTCCAACTCGTGGGTGAATGCCTTTCCTTCACCGGCGTGTCTCTTGGCATACTTGGTGAAGGCCTTCTTCTTGGATTTATACCAATTCTTGTAGAAGCGACGCTTGAGATCATCACTGAGATGCCCAGCCCAAACAGTAGTAAGAGATCGAAGCCCACGGGGGGTCTCAACATATCCAACAACACCAACAACGACCATCTGTAGCCATTTAAGTTAGAATTGATTTTTGCCGCCTGTGCCGTGGAAAAAATATACCGGTGGTGTCTCAATAACAGTGACTGCTTCGACGATCTCCTTTTTATGCATCTTCGCACCTGGCCTGTCCAAATCGCGAACTATGGTGGTCATACCAGCCTTGTACCCGAGAGCGGCGGTAAGGTGAACGGGTTTCTTAGGGTCATCCTTGGGGAAAGACTATTCGAGAAATTCGGTCAAAACGTTGTCTTATTAGGAAAAGAAACTAGTTTATATCCTCACCTTGACTTTTCCTCTGTGTCTGGCAGCTCGCTTCCTGGGAAGGAAAGCGAGGGAGCCGTGTCTGGGTGCTTCCTAGGCTACTGTCAGTACCGGTTTCCTCCATTCATTCAGAGATCCTGATTGACGTACGAATTTTCTCTAAGAAATAGGTTAGCGACAATTCGAGACCTAGAGATTCAATCGCAAGTGGAACGGGATAGTTGCTTACATGAGACATCTCGACGTTTCCTGGCAAAAGGTTCCGGTAGTGTTGCTGGTGGTGGGTTGTCGGCTGTTTGGCGTCGAATTTTTAAAATTCTAAAATTGGGGGAAGAGAAGTTGGTTGTGTGGGTGTGTGGGAACTGTCAGCCACAGGGCTTGCGAAGGCTAGCAGTCACGATTCACCGCCGCAGTCGAACCCCAGCCACACGAAACCGCACACTATCGATGACCTATCGTGATATTTCTGTAATTGGGGTGAACCTAGGTTTATTTGAAACTACTTTGTCTCAGCCAAAGTAAATACTCTTGGATTAAATTTTTTTTTTGTAGGGGCTATTCGGGTGTTTATATCCCCAAGGTAAACCGCCATACAGCTACAACAGCAACCCCAGCGGCGACCCCCGACCAGAGGATGGTAGGTTGGTTACAGTACGAGCAAACGCATTCAGCCCTGGGTTGAAAGACGTTTATGCGAGCATCATATTTAATGAGCCCGCCGAGTATGGAAGCGGAAACTAGAGGGTGGCCATATAGGGATGATCTGGCAGACGCTCATGCTGCCCGGGAAGAAATACAATGCCACAGAAGTCAAAAACCCAGACAAGTTGCTTTGGAGTTTCACCCAATTGAACAAATGAGAATTGAATACCTACTGTATAGGGAATTTTTCACGTTCACAATGAATGGGTATAAAAGTTGGGCTATTTCCGGTTCTGATTTATGGCTTCTATCTATTATTATCATATTCTTGGGATATCGTACTTGGTCCTCCCAGTCGCTGTCCCTTCGTGCGTTTTCAAGCACTGGCGCTAAGTGCCCGTACAGCTGGTAGTGGAAGCGATTGGTGGTGAAGTAACTAAAGAGCAAAGTTAGGAATAATTGTGACAAGCATGATGTAAGAATCATGATGAACATGAAGGGTGGTACCAGTATCCTGTTCACTGATATTTCACCGCCATTCAAAAATCTTGAAAACTAGCCTATTTGGGTAATCGTGATATGAGAAACTTCGTGATTCGGAAGTGGTGTAGTGCTCAGAATAGTGCTAAATGAGTACGGCTCAGCATTGCCATGATGGAAACCAAGTTGTCTGTGTAGATTTGCTCCCGACTATGGTACAAGTACGAGTACTTCACCTGATTTTGATTTATCTTGGTGTGTTGTCTATCGTTACCTTTCTTGCCATATCTATTCGACTAGTGCAACGCTAAAAGTGTGTGAAAACCGGGACACACGAAGGGATTGTCTCCGCACCAGAGATTGTAAACTAACGGTCTTTTGGTCTCGTTGTTTAGTGGAGAATCTAGATTGCTTTTTCCGACTTTTTATGACCTCTCTGAGCTGGAGGACTTGGGTGTGTGTAACGGCTATTCTACTCGTAGATACTCGAGTACATAAAAAATCTGGCAGATCCATTCAAAACTTGGCACTCAAAAAAACACTTTTTCGATCTCGGGCTGAGTGTCTCTACCGCCCGCCGCAAAAACTCTTAAAGTCCACTATCCCTGCCAGCCCTGTGAACCTCCGGATCCAGGGGGGTTCCCGAGGGAGATGGGGTTTCCTGACGTAGTATAGTATAAGATCGGCCATCGGATGCGTTGGATCCCGTTAACCTGTATTCGCTGTTCTGTTGACCTGTCAAAACAAAACAAACCTATCGTGGGGCTGACGGGCTGATTCTGCTGGCAGGGTGATAGTGGATTTCCAGAGTTCTTATGGTATGATCGCATGATATTAATTATCCCTCACAGTGTTAGTGCTAAATTTCCCTACATCGCGCTGAAATGTAAACTAAAAAAACTGGCTTCGCACCTTTCTAGAAATGTCGGTTGAGTGAGCGATATCAAAGGCATTTCAGGTCAAGCTATGATACAACCCTCTTTCCATCAATATGAGCACTAAACCTACCGGCATTATGAGGCCAAGTTACTAGTAGCTGTGGAGTAGTGCACCTGTCGATATTTGCTACTGTAACCAACATCTAGAGTCATTTGATAAACATTACACCTCTATGAGGTTGAATCTGCCAATCAATGAAATGCGCTGATTTCACTTGTGACTCTTTAGCATGATGTAGGGAAATTCGGCACTATCGACGCAGGGGATAATGCGCAGGATTAATTATTGCGCAGGAGTGCCAAACTGCAGGCTAGAACTATCCCTTGATCACCTCTGCCCGACGTTGTGATCTCTGTCACAAAGAAGTTGACCAATAAGCGCCAGACACAACTGATTCTCAGCCGGTGAAGCTTCAACTGGCACCCCCAGGCAACGGATTCAAGTGTTGGGCATTGCTCGAGAGACTGTTGTCAAAGAATTAATACGATATTCGTCGCCTTTGGTACTGTATCATATAAACGACAGGGGGCTGTTCGTTTACTTCAGACCACTTGTTGAAGTTTAGATATTTAATGGCAGCTAAAGCCCGAAAATACGGTAGGCCAGAGGGAATCTTTGTTATCACCCTTGTAAATAGGTTTATTATTTACTTAGTCCTTAATATATCGTACAGCCTTCATTATTATGGGTACCATTAAATTGATAGGAGGAAAGCATCATTTACATCCCAAAAGGCTGGCTTTCCTTTAAGTCTGCTACCAGCCCTTCCACATTACTCATGAACTCGCCCAACATCTTCTGCTTCTCCTCCGTAGTTTTTTCTACCCTCGCCTCTTTCCTCGAAGATGATCTCTCACCTTGTGTTCGTGGAGTAGGTGCGGAAGGCGAGGCAACCTCAGGCATAAGATAGAAGTAGAGAAATTCTAGAATCTTGAGTTTGACTTCTCGAGGAGTGTCGCGGCGTTTGAAGAGTGATGTAACGGTGGCGAGGCCATCTAGTGATTCGAAAGTCTGGTTTCTCGGAAATTAGACCCATTGGAAACTAGTACGAAGGGTTATAGGGGAACTATATTACTCTTGTATTGGTGGGGTTGTCAAGGAGACCGCAAACTAGTGTTAGTAGTGTAGCGCATTGGACGGCATCATTGCTTTCGGCATCTAGGAGATCTAAAAGCACCTACGAACAACAATCAGAGCCTTATAACCTAGAATTAGCATGGTGATAGTACTAACGTTCATGTGGATTTCTCGAGCAAAAAGTTTGCGAGATTGAGGATGAAGCAAAAGCATTCCCTGGATCAAGTCCAATGTAGAAAGAATCAAAAGATTATTCTGGCCATCTAGGTTTATGTGTTAGTGTACGGTGTCAGATAGGTTTCTGGAAACCATACTATTCGTTCTTCCCAGGAGGCGTTCTAAACATGATATTAATCGAATGGTTACTAGGTTTAGAGAAAGAATAAATAATTAGTGTTATCCCGGTTGAGTGACACGCGAAGTCGACCTACCATTCCACTCAAAGCCGCTCTGCAGTCGCAGAAACTCTTTGAAAGCAGCATCCTTTGGCCGACTGGTCACACCCACTACAGAGGATTTGGCAGCACTAGCCGTTCTAGCACCACTCTTTGATGGAGTTGAAGGGGACTGAAGACACATTTTCGCAAGAAATCCTTCGAGGCATCGCAGGCCTTTCCGAATGTGGATCGGATCATAAGAGGATAGCAAGTCGAACGAGGTGGAAAGGAGGTCTTCCATGATTTGGCGGTGACTCACTGAGTTGCTGGAAACCGTCGCGCAAATTTAGGAAATGGTTTGAATGAAGTTGAAGGGAGTGGGAAGAGAGCGACTGTAGGATGAGGAAGCTACGGTATCTATCTTGTCAAAGTACGAGAGCGGAATGTCAACAAATGCCAAGACCGACTGGGCCTGAAGAGTGTTTCCGTGGCAACACAACTGCGCATCCACGTTATTATTATGCATACCTCTACCGATAGATTCTGATTGATTAGATAACGGTTCCATCAAACCTTGTCTTGACCACAATCCTGAGTCGCCTCGGGTAGCAGACCCCATCCCTTGCTAGCTAGCCTGTTGACACAACTCTCCTCTGTTGCTTTGCGTATGCCATTGAGCAGCTGATTAAAGTCTTCCCGGGCTCCCTAGCTTACGTACAAGGTTATGCAACCGAGTGGTCTGGTGGGCCATGAAGTATAGAGCCCCAGGGTAGAAGGGGACCTCTTAATAGAGCTAGGGAAGCCACGCTATTCTCCCCATTCTTCCTGTTTGTCACTCATGATGCGGGAATGAATTTTAAGGGAGATTTCTTATCCATAGGCCAGAAAGTATCATGCGAGTGATATTGCGTGACGGGAGCTTCCTGGCCGGATCCTTGATCGGTCTTAGAAAAGGGTTAGTCCTAGGCATGCTTGGGAGGATAGTTTGTCAACATGTATACTTGTTAGTGGTCTGATCTTCGTATTGTGGATTGTTGAAGGATGATCGTGAGCATCTTACAAGGTAATATTCAAGGGTGTAAAGGGTCGATACACTTGCAATCACCCCTGCCGAAGAAAGAGAATCGAATTTTGCATAGAGCATCTATTTAGGGATGAAAATGGAGTAAAGTTCGATATGTGTTGTAAGAGATGGGCGGACCATCCGGCGGTTCGCGGGTTCGCGGCGCGGCGCGCGCAGCTCATGATTCGTCCGGCACTCTCCTCCAATCGCGAGGGCTGATCACAAAGTATCATTGCGCACGAAATCTTTCAGGAACTGTCGAGAGCTATGTGCAGTACATTACCCTAGTCTAGAAAGCGATGTTATAAAGGTTATAAGAAACCCCTAAGCTACTCATCGTAATCTCAGAAGCCCTCGATATCACCAAGACAGCGATTCAAACAATATCTCTTCTTTACAGACCAGCGTTCTTTGTCAAATCAGTCATTGGAATGGAGTCTCCTAGCAACAATACGGAGCAGCAATTGCTTTCTAGTTCAGAAGCTACTCAGTCTCCCACCACTGGGGAAGGTTCTCGAGTGCGATTAGGTGGACCCTCTGGGGCACCTGGTGGACAGTCTCATGAAGTAAGATTACTATGCCCTGATCTCTTGAATTCCTGTTTCTAATAACAGATAGCCTACATCGGACAGGGCAAACGTTGAAGCACAGTCACCTAGGAACGGTGGATCTGGGGGTGAAAATATCACCGGTGGACCTTCTGGTGAGAGCGAGCCCAGCTCTTCAGACCAAATACAAGAGCAACGAAATAGGACTACACCTGGGAATTCTTTTTGGGCCTGCTGCGGCGGGGGCCCCTCTGGGTGCCCTTTCAACGGTGTCTGGCTTATCGAGAGCACCCCTGCTTGCCTTGAGTGCGCCCACAGGATGTGCAACAACTGTGAGTTAGTAAACACGACGTGAAAGGGAGGAGGTGAGACAGGCAGGGGTTCTGGGATAGGGTCATTTTCCATTTCAGTCGCTCTTTTTTTGTTTACGCTCTGCTTGTCTGAGTTCATTATATTTTATCCAGAGTTGTTTTTTTGTTTGGTGATAAGAGCGGGCCTCTGCTAGCTTAGGGAAGGTCATTTTTTTTCAAGTCTTTTACGTCCTCAAAAATCAGCCAAGTTCTTCTGCCGAGATCTAGGTGCGTTGATATGGGTGATTATGTCTGTTCATTCGTGCTGTCACTGTGCATACCTATAAACTTGCCATCATGTGGTTTGGGTTGAGCAATTAAGGGCGCAGGATCTGGTATTGAGCTCCTGAGACTGAGATTGGGGTTGAAAATTGCCTGCAAATGCTCCCTTTGATTGTGTGTGTGAGTGCGCTTGTGTCGACTTGATGAGTCTTTCCCCTCAAAGCTAGGAGGCATGCCTAATATCTTCTGATGTGCCATCGTCTCTCTCTATACACTAGATGCTAGGCGATGAGCCCCAACCTTGGGGTGTTCATGAAGTGGGCTGCGGGGGTAGGAAGATCAAGAATTTCTTAAAACCCAGCCGTCCTGGCTTTGAGACAGGTTGCAGACCCATAAATGGTGGCAAACTGTAATCATCGCATTCCACCCCTACTCATGTGGTAGGGTTGGTTGGAAGAACCCTTTCTGTTTTAACAGTCCTTTCGTGCCTGATCTGTGAGTGGGGCCAACGGGATTTAGGCGTTGGGGGGTTGCAAGCACAACCTAGAACAACATGCACAACATTATGCAGTGTAGCTTGCGCTGGCTAGTAGAAACGGTAACAGGGTCTGGCTGGAACTGGTTCTGTACATATGCTACACGTGAACGCGCATGACTGCCCTGAGATTGCCACAAAGTAGTGCATGCTAATCACATACGTTCAGCTGCATACATTAGAGTTCCACTCCTGATAGCAGAGGAGTTGCAGAGAAGGATGTGGCCTTTGACAGAGAAATTCTTGGAACCTGATCTACAAATGGGAGCCTGCGCTCAACTAGTATGCACGAGATTGTGGAGATGGGGCATAGGTGGAGCAATTTAGGAGAACAGGCCGCTGGTCCTCAGATTCCCTTTGATTTCCGCCCGATCTCCTGCTTGCAACCCTCTGCCCCTCATCTTCCCACGCTAGCAATTCCCCTGAGAGAAAGCTCCCTGAAAATTAGTGGCAAATCATAGTTCCAGGCCCTTCCGACAAATAACGACCGACCAGCCCACAATGAGCTCTCTTGGGCTGATATTGGGAAGTCACTGTTCTCTAGTCAAAGGGCGATCGAATGGGGCGGGAGGAGGAGGAGCGAGAGGATCTTGGCCCAATCTGGATGCTGGATGCGTTATTGTGGAGGCTTTTCCAATCTGTGGAGTATTGGGAAAGTTATAAACCTCGCTATTGCCCCCTCTTAAATTCTAGATTCTATCGAACTACCCTGCCCTATAATATTGAGAGCTTTTGGGAAAGTAGAGGCACGAGTATGTAAGGGCGCGGCACAGCCTTGATGGTATATTAACCTCTTGCCATCTAGCTATGGGGCATTAACATAGGATATTCCTAAGCAGACTGATCTCAAACCTAACCAGCAGGAACCGCCCGTTCGGGGCCCCGGCCACCCACCGTGCCATTTCACATACAGTGCGGACGGGATTGATTACAAGTACGAGGGGAGAAATTTCCCCACAAGATCATTGAAGGAAATAGGGCTGGCAGACTATCCGGTTTAGCAGCTACTTTGGCTAACCCTGCCTTGTACGAAAATATCTCCCCTGGCACTTGTATCTGAGTGCTGATACAAAACACACATACACACACTCTGTTTCTGGGAACTTGGCTGGGACAAGTAAGTTACTGTAGGTGCTAGGAACGGAAGGATCGTAGTCTAAATGCCACAAATGCGGAATAATTGAATATCTTATTAGAGGTTAGGAATTCGTTCTTAGTAGGGTCTATTATATTTTCCTTTTTACTTATCTTAACAGAGGTGAAAGAGAACATTTTCGTTATGTCTTCTCCCCTTCGCTCGAAGGGGGGATTCTGAGTGTCCTCTCATCATTCTCAACCATTCATGTTATAGGAATAAGGTGTTTCGAGATTTCAAGCTCGATTAATAAAATATTTATTGACTGCAAAGCTCTAGAAAAAAGCCACTTAAGCCTGCGCATGCGGATGTCTATCTTGAAGCGGTTTGTCTGCTGGATTAGCAAGGGAGTTGGTAATTAATGGATTCACTCGTCCATGGTGGGGTGTGGAAGTGGATAATATTTTGTGGCGCATGTGGCGCCAGGTCAGTGTGCTCGCAGAAGTACTACCTAGAGATGAATTGAAACTAATTGAATTACTAGTATAGCACATTCAGCTAGTAGAGACGTTGCAATTTCGTATTTAGAGTCAGATCCCAGAAATCTAGTTCACCTAGAACCACCCTGTCATAATCAGAGTTCCTTTACAAAGCCTATATTAGTGGGCTGCTCCTATTGTGCAGCACATTTACCACAATAACAGTTCTAAACTGACCAGGCATAGATCTAATCAGCCCACGTGGGCGACCTTTTTAAATCAATCTAATTCTATGCCTCCTAGAGAATCTGTTTCAATGCTGTCACATTTGCAATCCTTCTATTATTCCTGCCTAGATAGCTCTCCATATCCCTCTGCGTCAGCAAGAATTCACATTTGCCCCTTATACCTCGCCAGACATATAAAAAGAAAGGAAGGAGACAAAGCATCCAGAGGTAGCAGTTTGTCTCATCAAGTCACGGGAAAATCGATGAGGTGTTACCATGTTGCCCTGCCCTTTGGGTTAGGGCTTGTACCCCTCCAGTTAGTCGCCAGCCCAGTTTGGTCTCGGGTCCAGTGGAGACAGTACCGGTGTGACCTGGG
>QOVD01002726.1:0-28464 GCA_003521225.1 Tuber microsphaerosporum | reverse complement strand
TGCATGACGGGCAGGAGGAGGCATGCATGGATGCCTTGGCGGGATTGGGGCTGGCTTGGGGGTGGTGAGCTTTGGTTTAGTTTAGTTTGGTTTAGTTTAGTTTAGTTTAGTTTAATTGACTTTGTTTAATTGATTACTCGGTATCCCAGCGTATATATTTGTAGAGGGTGATGGAGGTCGAAGCATGGCTCCCTCATAGACTTTGTCTTTATTGTGGACTGCTATCGGCAGTGGCGCCTTTGGAACAAAAGGTTGGTTTTATTGGGCTATTACAACCTGTGCTGGGCAAATATTGTGTCGGCATGTCTGCCTTGTAAACAGAAATGTATTTTTGTTTTGTGAGTAGTGCTCCTAGCTATGCACTATTACGAAATGTGTTTGCATCACTTGCAGTGCCCAATTGCACCAGTGAGACCGTCGGTAACTGTTGCGACCACGCGGCTGGGCCACGCGGTCCGTCTGTTGGACCTCCATGGATTGCGGTAACGGTTTTACTTTTGGGGCGTACAATCCTCACATTCCTGTGTTGCTCGTGCATCGGCCCTGCAGGAGCATATGACTCACACAACCCTTATGATTCATTGAACGTGTAAGGTCTGCACGCCGTTGCGGTATGTACCACGCAAGGCTCAACGGGGCGTTGCCTCAGAGATAAAGGTTCCACCATGATCCGGCAACTTCTATTGACATGTATGCCAGACTGCGTCGTCATAGGCACCCCTGGCGTGCAGGGGTTGTCGTTTCCGCCAATGTCGATCAACTATCATTTTCTCGATGCTCGAGAGTGGCAATCGTGTGGGTACCAATATGCACGCTACGCTGCATTGGGGCACCATCGTACCAGCCAATCATGTGTGCGCTTTGCGCCGTGTGCTGTGCACTATGCACATTCGGGCACTAGGCCTGTGGGCCTTGGAGTATGACTCACTGCGCGAGTCATCTGCCTCCCTCCCAGCGGTTGCGTTGCAACGGGCGTTGCCCAGGGCGAAGGGGGGATTGCCTAATCGGGCGGTTCACTTGTACCTACCCTTTAGGCCCAATTAGGAAGGTGAGTCGCACAAGGTGCGAAGTACCTCTTCACCCACTTTCAGCGGGGAGGTACATGGAGAGTCGAGAACCCTAACCCACCAAAGGGGATCGTTTTTTATCCCCTCTCAATCCCCTAAGTACCTTCCCATACATTTTAACTAGCAAAGTACCGTTAAAAAGTGGAGGGGATAGTTGTCCCTTAGAAACAGTAATATTAGCTGAAGGGGATCTCAAAGATCCCCATTTTGCCAAGACTCCGTCTCGTCAAACTCGCTGCTGTTTCTTAGGGTGGTTACCGCACAATGTCACCTTTCCGTGTCGCTGCCACCAACCTCGACTTGACGATACTCGGTTGCCACGCAATAGCGGCGCAACACAATTGTCTTTAAAATGTGAGGTGTTCCCCTCCCATTGTCACGATGCTTTTCCCAAACAAAATCTCACGATAGTACTCCACTCCACCAAATATCTATACCATACATTTTCACTATGGAGTACATTCTCAACTCTCAATCGCCTCTCTCAGCCTCCGAGTCAGTCAGGTCATCGGATCTCGACTTTCTCGATGATGCTCCCCTCTTCCCTCCGACACCCTCACAGGTTGCTCATGTATCGCCAACCCCAGCTCCTCCCGCTAACGAGCTGGTGAGGCAGACTCCTCCTCCTCCTCCTCCTCCTGTCGCTGCGCTGATTGCTATCGTACCGGTTGACAATGAGATGCGCGAGCAGCGCGCTACACCCGAGCCCGAGATGGTGCCCTTCCAGCGTGGGGCCAGGAGGGGTCAGTTGCCCCAGCGCAAGACCCCAGGATTCATGGGCAAGTCGGTGCTGCTCACCTACCCCAACCTCGACTCAAAGCCTACAGTGGATGAGATCCATCGCCCGTTTGCGAAGCATCGCTATCGGCTACGGGAGCTTGTTGGCTGCTTTGAGCGCCACAAGGCGGTACGAGGGGAGGATGGGCAGATTGTTAGCCAGGGGAAATGGCACATGCACATCTTCGGTCATCTATGCCTGAACTCGAGGGAAGCGCCCACAAACATCAAGGATGTGCGAGCCTTCGACATCCGGCTGGATGGGCGCATATGTTATCCGTGTATCTCACCGGCCAAGAATCACACCGATGTCTGGTAAGGGACCAACTCTCAGGGCATTAGCTCTGGTCCTAACATGTTGCTCAGGTGCTATGTCAAGAAGATTGGGAACCAAGAGTTCTTTACGAAGCCGGCACCAGGCACGGCCAAGAATGCTGGGGATTGCGATCCCTCCTGAACGGTGGAGGGCCAGCGGATGGGCCCCATCCACTGCAATGGGGATCCTCAGGATCACGAGTACTGGGACACCACAGATCTCTGGCCAACCATTGCGGATCCTCGTCGGGATATCGTCAAGTCCGACGATAGCATTTCCAAATGGGACACCATGGCAAAGGCTCCCACCAGGAGGGATTTCGACGTTCTAGCACCACAGCTCATACCCCGCGAGTGGATCCTCCACCGCCCATCCATTGAAATGCACAAGAACCTTGTGTATGGGCAGGCCGGGATAAACAACATCGTCCCCTATACCGATGTCAACACTGGGGCATACCGGGAGATACCCATCATCATTCGCTACTTTGATCGTTTTGTTCACAACAGGCCTGACGATCGCCAGCGATGTCCTTCGCTTTGCCTTGTCGGTCGCTCTGGATTGGGCAAGACCGATTATATCAGGCCAATGGGTGACCATGTCTACTTTGAAGCCGAGATCTCGTGCAAGCGCATGAATCCGGACGCCAGGTTCATGGTCTTTGATGATGTGCCCTACGAGAGGTATGATGGGGCGGGCAACTGGAAGCTGTACTACAGTTGCCAAAAGCTGTTGGGGCTACGGGATATGCATTGGAGGGGGGAGATGTTGTCGGGCCGCCCGTGTGTTTTCCTTTGTAATGAGGATGAGGATCCCAGGTTGGTTGGGCGTTACGATACAGATAACCTGAGGGTTAACTGTATCTTTGTGGACCTCAATGAATCCATGTACCAGAACTGGGACGGTACATTGGATGAGGTGTACACGCCCAGGGCCACTGTGCCACTAGTGCCGGCGTGTGGGATAGACTTGGATTTCCTTACAGTGTAGATTAGATTAGATTTGGTCATAGAATAGAAAGGTTTTAGACTGGGTACCGCATATGTGACGGCGGATCCCACTCACCGCGGGTCCCAACCGCCATGAGCCACGGAGATAACTGGTTGAAGGAAGGGTTAACGCTGAATGCTTGGTTTACACATATTTGACGGCGGATCCCGCTCACCGCGGGTCCCAACCGCCTCGAGCCACGGAGATAACTGGTTGAAGGAAGGGTTAACGCTGAATGCTCGTTGTAGTCAACAACTTTCATCTTGAGATTGGGCGTTGGTGCTTTGACGACGCTGGCGCTCGATCAAAATCGATGTGTATTACTAAATGTTCCCCACCGATGACCCCACCACCAACCAAAGCTCTCAGAAAAGATTATGGCCAGGAGACTAGCATACATGGCAGAGACTCATGGTCTACTACACAGTGAACAGATGGGAGGAAGACCTGGCAGGGGTTCAGTTGATGCAGTCATGGCCTTGGTGCATGATATTCAGCAAGCAAAGTCTAATGGTAATGTACTCTCTGGCCTATTTGTTGATGTCAAAGGTGCTTTTGATCATGTGTCTAGAATTCAGCTCCTACTAGTACTTCAATCTCTTGGATTCCCTCCACCAGTACTCTCATGGACAGACACCTTCCTTTCAGACAGACAACTAGGACTTGCATTTGATGTACAAAGATATCAGATTTATGGTGATACTAGGGATTTGGATTATATTCGTAGTGTAATGCTCACTGGGTACAATGTGGGTGAGGTATTAAAAGTAATTAATTTTATTTTTGGAGCCTAGTGCTGGCGGTAGCAGGGCTTGACCATTATCCCGTTGTCAAAGATAATGAAGTCATCACTGCTCTCCGCACAGAAAAGGAAATACAGGTTGGGATTAATCATCTGGATACCATCCCGCGTCATGTCGTGCCATGCCCCGATCAGGACAATCACTGTGATGGGGAGGAGGGTGGTCCCTCCTGTCAGCTCGGTTCGCTAGGTGGTGGAATTGTAGAGAACCTCAGCGTTTGGTCCAAGTGCGGCACCTCCAGTGGTACCGCCCAGGGAGAGAAACCCCTCACCCTGAGGGTGGTAGAAGGGGGCGGTTTTGGGACTTCGAAAGACAGTGGTTGCATCGGGTGTTGGATTGGGAAGTGGGGGTGTGACTTGAGTGCCAACCATTTGCACTTGTTCGTCAGGGGGCAGGGGGAAGGATATCCCAGCACGAGGCATCAGGTCATTGGTGGCGGGGTTTGCAAAGGTCGAGGTGCGGATCTCTATTGGCCCGGATGCCACCAGCAGCCGGTGCAGGAGTGAGGTGGAGATACGCAACTCTGCCTTGATGGTGAACGACTCGATGTACACCTTGGAGGGGTCCCTGAGAGGGGGTGTGAGGTGAGGCGAGGTGTTTAACACATCACAGATGGGGTTCCAGATGTATATCGCCCTCTCGGCTCGGGTGGCGATGTCGTCGACCTTTGTAGGGGAGATGTTCGACTGAAGATGGACATTCCTCCACCGTGGCTCGGAGTGCGCTGGCATTCTCATCTTCCTCAGCGCTCCGGATCCTCGTCCTGCACTAGTTAGATTAATTACATGGGATGGTCCAGTCGCAGAGCTAAGCCCATAAGCCCTTGGCGGTCTTGCACCCTTTACGATTCATGCCTTTCCTTATACCGCTATTGCGCGATTTGTAGCTGCGCGCCTCCTTTGTCCGGCGCCCGGCCGGTGGTGCTCGCCCCTTGTTGGGGTGTGTGAACTTTGGTCGTTTGAGGGTGACCCGCCGTCTCGACGTGACGGTTCTCCTTCGGCGCTTGGGTGCAATCTTGGATGTGTGTGGGAAGCACGGGTGTGGGCGCCTGATAGGTGGTGTGAGCGATTTATGTATTCATGGGAGGTGTGGGCGGTGCAACGGGAATTGCGGATGGTGGGGGTGCGTGTGAGGGGTTAAATACGGCTGGATGGCCAACTTTTCTCCAATCTTTTTGACCCACACTTCTTGCATGGACAACGCATTTCCCACACCTCTGTTCGAAAGACTACCATACAATATGTCTGAATCCTTTTCGACTGTCTGGGACGAGATCGAGGGTGTGGAATCTGGTCCAGCCTCTCGCCCAGCCTCACCATGCATCGCCGGTCCCTCTGGGACGTATCCACACCGCCCTAGGCCCGAGGACGTTGGCCTCACACGAACCCTCTTTGCTGGGGTCGGCATCACGACCTTTCCCTACAGCTTCGATCCCGATATCCTACTGCACTGTAGTGCCTCCAGCACCGTCTCCACCTCCAGTATGCTGGGGGCCTATGCCTTTGTCGACCGTGGTGTCCACTTTGCCATGATAATATCCACTTCCCTCTTCTGGGGCCATCTTGGTCTCGGTGTCCCACCGCGGGTCATTGGCGCTCCTGCCCTCCCTGCCCCTTCCCAGTCGACACCACATTGGAACTAGTATTCCGATTGGAGTGGTGAATTCACGACCCTGACAACCCCTGTTGCGGTCCCCTGTGCCGTCGATATGATCTTCTATCAGCTCTACTGCTGCTACAGCAATCTGTTTGCCGACGTCGCGATGGAGATGGGCCCTTGCGTGGATATCACCATTCTCGCCGACCTCGCGATCCCCCTTGTCACCTGGTTCGCGGCCATGTACGGCCAGCGTTACCCAGAGTTTGCGGACCTCTGCCCCTTGATGCTCCTCCACCAGCGCCTGGTGGAACGGATCAATTGTTCGGTGCGGGGGAATCGGAGAAGAGCTGGGGCAGGGGTGGCGAGGACTCGGAGGCAGAGGAGGGCACGGAAGAGGTGCCTGGGGGCAAGGGTGGGGCGGTTGGAGAATAGGATCAGGGCTCTTAGGACTTGGTTCCTGGTGGAGGTGCGTGATGCTTTGGAGGATTTCCTTGGCACGGATGATCGCATCTGCTATCAGCAGGTGCATAACGGGCTGGAGAACGCAGGCATGGATGCCTTGGCGGGATTGGGGCTGGCTTGGGAGTGGTGGACTTTAGTTTTGATTTAGTTTAGTTGGGTTTAGTTTAGTTTAATTTATTTGTTTAATTGATTACTCGGTTTCCCATCGTATATCTTTGTAGAGGGTGATGGAGGTCGAAGCATGGCTCCCTCGTTCACATTGTCTCTATTGTGGGAAGCAGGGACATACTGTTCACAATTGCAATCGGCAGTGGCGCCTTTGGAACAAAAGGTTTGTTTTATTGGGCTATTACAACAGGTGCTGGGCAAATATTGTGTCGGCATATCTGCCTTGTAAACGAAAATCTATTTTCGGTTTGTGAGTAGTGCTCCTAGCGCTACATTATTACGAAATGTGCTTGGATCACTTGAAGTGCCCACTTGCACCAGTGAAACCTTCGGTGACTGTTACGACCAAGCGGCTGCGCCACGCGGTCCGTGTATCGGACCTCCATGAATTCAGGTAACAGTTGTACTCTTGGGACGTACGATTCTCATATTCCAGTGTTGCTCGTGCTTGCGCCCTGCAGGCTCATATCACTCAAACAGCCCATATGATTCACTGAACGTGTATGGTCTGCTTGCTATTGCGGTATTTACCGGGCAAGGCTCAACGGGGTGTAGCCTCAGAGATTATAGTTCCACCATGATCCGGCAGCTTCTATCGACATGTATGCCTGACTACGTTGTTATAGGCACCCCTGGTGTGCAGGGGTTGTCGTTTCCGACAATGTCGATCAACCATCATTTTCTCGATGCTCAAGAATGGCAGTGGTGTGGGTGCCAATATGTACCCTGCGCTGCATTGGGGCACCATCGCACCAGCCAATCATGTGCCCGCTTCGCGCCGTGTGCTGCGCACTATGCACATTTGGGCACTTGGCCTATGGGCCTTGGAGTATGACTCACTTCGCGAGTCATGTGCCTCCCTCCCAGTAGTTGGGTAACAACGGGCGTTGCCACGGGCGAAGGAGGGGATTGCCTAATCGGGCGGTTCACTTGTACCTACCCTTTAGGCCCAATTAGGAAGGTGAGTCATACAAGGTGCGAAGTACCTCTTCACCCACTTGCGGCGGCGAGGTACATGGAGAGTCGATAACCCTCACCCACTAAAGGGGATAGTTATTTATCCCATCTCGATCCCCTAAGTACCATTGCATACATTTTAACTAGCAAAGTACCGTTAAAAAGGGCAGGGGATAGTGGTCCCTAAGAAGCAGTAATATTAGCTGAAGTGGATCTTAAAGATCCCTATTTTGCAAAGACTCCATCTCGTCAAACTCGCTGCTGCTTCTTAGGGTGGTTACTGCACAATGTAACTTTGGCGTGTCGCTTCACAGAACCTCGACTTGACGATACTCGGTTGCCACGTAATAGCGGCGCGACAAAATTGTCTTTTCAATGTGAGGTGTTCCGCTCCCGTTGTCGCGATGCTTTTCCCAAACACAATCTCACGATAGTACTCTACTTCCCACGATATCTATACCGAACATTTTCACGATGGAGTACCTTCTGAACTCTCAATCCTCTCTCTCCGCGTCCGAGTCGGTCAGCTCTTCTGATCTCGACTTTCTCGACGATGCTCCCCTCTTCGCTCCGACACCCTCACCCGTTGCCCATGTATCGCCAACCCCAGCTCCTCCCGCTATTGAGCTAGTGAGGGAGACTCCTGCTCCTCCGCCAGTCGCTGCGCCGATTGCTATCTTACCGGTTGACAATGAGATGCTCGAGCAGCGCTGTACACCCGAGCCCGAGATGGTGCTCATCCGGCGTGGGGCGAGGAGGGGTCAGTTGCGCCAGCGCAAGACACCAGGATTCAGGGCGAAGTCGGTGCTGCTCACCTTCCCCAACCTCTATTCAAAGCCAACGATGGATGAGATGCATGGCCAGTTTGCGAAGCATCACTATGGGCTACGCGAGATTGTTGGGTGCTTTGTGCCCCACAAGGCGGTACCAGGAGTGGATGGGCAGATTGTTAGCGAGGGGAAATGGTGCATGCACATCTTCAGTCATCTATGCCTCAACTCGAAGCAGGCGCCTCCAAACATCAAGGATTTGGGCGCCTTTGACGTGAGGGTGGATGGGCGCAGGTGTCATCACAGTATCTCACCCGCCAGGAATCAGACCGATGTCTGGTGAGGGACCAACTCTCAGGGCAACCACTATGGTGCTAACAAGTTGCTCAGGTGCTATGTCAAGAAGATTGGGAACCACGAGTTCCATATGACGCCTGCAACAGGCACGGCCAAGAATGCTGGGGATTGCGATCCCTCCTGCACGGCCGAGGGCCAGCGGAAGGGCCCCATCCACTGCAAGGAGGATCCTCAGGATCACGAGGACTGGGACACCACAGATCTCTGGCCGACCATTGCCGATCAACGTCAGGATATCGTCAAGTCTGCCGATAGCATCTCCAAATGCGACACCATGGCATAGGCTCCCACCATCAGGTAATTGGACGTTCTACCACCACAGCTAATAGCCCGCGAGTAGATCCTCAACCGCCCATCCGTTGCAATGCACAAGAACCTTGTGTATGGGCAGGCCAGGATCAACGACATTGTCCCTTAGACCGATGTCAACACTTGAACATACTGGGAGATATGCATCATCACTCGCGACTTTCAATTGTTTTGTTCACAACCGGCCTGACGATCTCCAGCGATGTCCCTCGCTTTGCCTTGTCGGTGGCTCTGGATTGGGAAAGACAGATGATATCAGGCGAATGGGTGACCATGTCTACTTTGACGACGAGATCTCATTCAAGCGCATGAATCCGGACGCCAGGTTTATGGTCTTTGATGATATGCCCTACGAGAGGTATGATGGGGCGGGCAACTGGAAGCAGTACTACAGTGGCCAGAAGCCGTTGGGGCTACGGGATATGCATGGGAGTGGGGAGATCATTTGGGGCCGCCGGTGTGTTTTGCTTTGTAATGAGGATGAGGATCCCAGGTTGGTTGGGCGATACGATACAGAGTACCTAAGGGTTAGCTGTATCTTTGTGGACCTTAATGAATCCATGTACCAGAACAGGGACGGTACATTGGATGAGGGGTAAACGCCCTGGGCAACAGTGCCACTAGTGCTGGCGTGTGGGATAGACTTGGATTTCCTTACAGTGTAGATTAGATTAGATTTCATCAGTGAATAGAATAGTTTTAGACTGGGTACTGCATATCTGACGGCCGATCCCGCTCACCGATGGTCCCAACCGCCTCGAGCCACGGAGATAACTGGTTGAAGGAAGGGTTGACACTGAATGCTTGGTTGACGCATATTTGGTGGCGGATCCCGCTCACCACGGGTCCCAACCGCCTCGAGCCACGGAGATAACTGGTTGAAGGAAGGGTTGACGCTGAATGCTGAGTGTAGTCAAGAACCGTTATCTTGAGGTTGGGCGTTGGTGCTTTGAGCTCGCTGGCGCTCGAACAAAGTCGGTGTGTATTACTAAATGTTCCCCACCGATGACCCCACCGCCAACCAAAGATCTCAGAACAGATTAGGGCTAGGAGACTAGCATACATGGCAGAGACTCATGGTCTACTACACAGTGAACAGATGGGAGGAAGACCTGGCAGGAGTTCAGTTGATGCAGTCATGGCCTTGGTGCATGATATTCAGCAAGCAAAGTGTAATGGTAATGTACTCTTTACCCTATTTGTTGATATCAAAGGTGCTTTTGATCAGGTGTCTAGAATACAGCTCCTACTAGTACTTCTATCTCTTGGATTCCCTCCACCAGTAGTTTCATGGACAGACACCTTCCATTCAGAGAGAGAACTATGACTTGCAATTGATGGACGAACACCACTTTCATGGTGATACAACGGATTTCGGATGACAACGGATTGGGATTATATTCGGAGTGTAATGCTCCCTGGGTACAATGTGGGTGAGGTATTAAAAGTAATTAATTTTATTTTTGGAGCCTAGTGCTAGCGGTAGCAGGCTGTCACCATTATCCCTTTGTCAAAGATAATGCAGTCATCACTGCTCTCCGCACAGAAAAGGAAATACAGGTTGCGGTTAATCATCCGGATACCATCCCGGGTGATGTCGTGCCATGCGCCGATCAGGATAACAACCGTAATGGGGAGGAGGGTCGTCCCTCCTGTCACCTCCGTTCGCTGGGTGGTGGAATCATAGAGAACCTGGGCGTTTGGTCCAAGTGCGGCACCTACATTGGTACCGCCCAGGGAGATAAATCCCTCAACATGAGGGTGGTAGAAGAGGGCGTTATTGGCATAGCGAAAGACCGTGGTGGCATCGGGTTGTGGGTTGGCAGGTGCGGGTATGACTTTAGTGCAAACCATTTGCACTTCATCACGAACCGGGATGGAGAAGGGGAGAGCAGCACGAGGCATCTGGTCATTGGCGGCGGGGGGCGCCAAGGTCAGGGAGAGAACCTCTATTGGCCCGGATGCAACTAGCACCCACTGCAGGAGAGAGGTGCAAAGACGCAACTCCGCCTTGATGGTGAACGACTTGATGTACAGCTGTGAGGGATCCCTGAGAGGGGGTGTGAGGTGGGGCGAGGTGTTCATGACATCGCATAGTGGGTACCAGATGTATGGGGCCCTCTCCACCAGTGTGTCGATGTCATCGACGATGCTAAGCGAAATGTCTGACTTGAGCCGGACATTCCTCCATCGTCGCTCAGAGTGCACTTGTATTCTCATGTTCCTCAGCGCTCGTGATCCTCGTCCTGCACTGGTTAGATTAATTGCATGGGATGGTCAGGGCGCAGAGCTCACCCCATACGCCCTTGGCGGGCTTGCGCCCTTTGCGATTCATGCCCTTCATTATACCGCTATTGCGCGATTTATAGCTTCGCGCCAGCTTTGTCCGGCGCCAGGCCGGTGTTGCTCGCCCCTTGTTGGGGTGTGTGAACTTTGGTAGTTTGAGGGTGACCCCCGATGTCCACGTGAGGGTTCTCCTCCGGCGCTTGGGTGCCATCCTTGATGTGTCTGGGCTGAATGGGTTTGAGCGCCAGATGGGTGGTGTGAGAGATTTATGTATTCATGGGAGGTGTGGGCGGTGCAACGGGAAATGCGGATGGTGTGGGTGGGTGTGAGGGGTTAAATACGGCAGGATGGCCAACTTTTGTACAACTTTTTTGACCCACACTTCTTGCATTGAGAACGCATTTCCCACACCTCTTTTCCAAAGAGTACCATACAATATGTCTGAATCCTTTTCGACTGTCAGGGACGAGATCGAGGGTGTGGATTCTGGTCTAGGCTCTCGCTGAGCCTCACCATGCATCCCCGGTCCCTGAGGGACCTATCCACAACGCCCTAGGCCCGATGAGGACTGCGTCACAGGCACCATCTCGCCAGGACTCGGCATCACGACGCTTCCATACCGCTTCGATGCCGATATCACACGTGACTGTCGTGCCTCCAGCACTTGTTCCCTTTTGTCCGACGGCTCCACCGCCAGTATGCCCGGGGCCTATGCCCTTGTGGACCGGGGTGTCCACTTTGCCATGATGACGTCCTCCTCGCTTGTCTGTTGCTACCTTGGCCTTCGTGTCCCACCGAGGGTGATTGCTGCTCCCGTCCTTCCCGCCCCTTCCCAGTCAACACCCCATTGGAACCAGTATTCCGATTGGAGTGGCGAATTGACGACCCTCAACTCCCCCGACGTGGTTCCCCTCGCCATCGATATGATGTTCTACCAGCACCACTGCTGCTACAACACTCTGTTTGCTGATGTCGCGCGGAAGAAGGGGCACTTCCGGGATATCCCCATTCTCCCTGACCTCGCGATCCCCCTTGTCGCCTGGTTCGCTGCCATGCACGGTCAGCGTTACCCCAACTTTGCCGACATCAGCCCCTTGATGCTCTTCCACCAGGGCTTGGTGGAACGGATCAATCGGTCGGTGGGGGGCAACCGGAGGAGGACTCATGGTGCGGTGAGGACCCGGAGGCAGAGGACGGCGCGGTTGAGGTACCTGGAACAGAGTGAGTAACGGTTGGCGGTGAGGCTAAGGTCCCTGAGGCCCTGGTTCGTGGTGGAGGTGCGTGACGCTTTGGAGGATTTCCTCAGCCCGGATGATCGCATCTGCTATCAGCAGGTAAATGACGGGCAAGAGGAGGCATGCATGGATGCCTTGGCGGGATTGGGGCTGGCTTCGGGGTGGTGAACTTTAGTTTTGATTTGGGTTAGTTGGGTTTAATTTAGTTTAATTGACTTTGTTTAATTGATTACTCAGTTTCCCATCATATATCTTTGTAGAGGGTGATGGAGGTCGAAGCATTGCTGCTGCATAGACTTTGACTCTATTGTGGAAATCAGGGATATACTTTCCACAATTGTTATCGGCACTGGCGCCTTTGGAACAAAAGGTTTGTTTTATTGGACTATTCCAACATGTGCTGGGCAAATATTCTGTCGGCATGTCTGCCTTGTAAAAGAAAATGTATTTCTGTTTTGTTAGTAGTGCTGCTAGCGCTGCACTATTGCGAAATGTGTTTGGATCACTCGCAGGGCCCACTTGCACCAGTGAGACTTTTAGTGACTGTTGCCACCGCGTGGCTGCGCCACGCGGTACATGTGTTGGACCTCCATGGATTGGGGTAACAGTTGTACTTTTGGGTCATACAATCCTCACATTCCTGTGTTGCTGGTGCATGCGCACTTCAGGCGCATATGACTCACACAGCCCTTATGATTCACTGAAAGTGTAAGGTCCGCTCGCCGTTGCGGTATTTACCACGCAAGGCTCAATGGGGCGTTGCCTCAGAAATAATGGTTCCACCATGATCCGGCAGCTTCAATTGAGATGTATGCCTGACTAAGTGGTCATAGGCACCCCTGGCGTGCAGGGGTTGTCGCTTCCGCCAATGTCGATCAACCATCATTTTCTCGATGCTCAAGAGTGGCAGTGGTGTGGCTGTCAATATGCACGCTGCGCTGCATTGGGGAACCATCGCACCAGCCAATCATGTGCGCGCTTGGCGCCTTGTGCTGCGCACTATGCACATTCGGGCACTTGGCCTCTGGGCCTTAGAGTATGGTTCACTTTGCGAGTCATGTGCCTCCCTCCCAGTGGTAGGGTTGCAAAGGGCGTTGCCCAGGGCGAAGGGGGGATTGCCTAATTGGGCGCTGCGCTTGTACCTACCCTTTAGGCCCAATTAGGAAGGTGAGTCGCACAAGGTACGATGTATCTCTTCTGCCACATTCAGCTGGCAAGTACATGGAGAGTCGATAACCCTAACCCACTAAACGGGATAGTTTTTTATCCCCTCTCGATCCCCTAAGTACCTTCGCATACATTCTAACTAGCAAAGTACCGTTAAAAAGGGGATGGGATAGTTGTCCCTAAGAAACAGTAATATTAGCTGAAGGGGATCTCAAAGATCCCCATTTTGCCAAGAGTCCGTCTCGTCAAACTCGCTGCTCTTGTTAAGGGTGGTTACCACACAATGTCACTTTGGCGTGTCGCTTCACACAACCTCGACTTGACGATAGTCGGTTGCCAAGCAATAGCCGCACAACACAATTGTCTTTAAAATAGGTGGTGTTCCCCTCCCTTTGTCACGGTGCTTGTGCCAAACAGAATCTCACCTTAGTACTCTACTCCGCACAATATCTATACCATACGTTTTCACGATTGAGTATATTCTCAACTCTCAATCCTACCTCTCGGCTTCTGTGTCGGTCAGGTCTTCTGATCTCGACTTTCTCGACGATGCTCCCCTCTTCCCTCCGACACCCTCACCGGTGGCCCATGTATCGCCAACCCCAGCTCCTCCCGCTATCGAGCTAGTGCGGGAACCTCCTCCCCCTCCTCCAGTCGCTGCGCCGATTGCTATCGTACGGGTTGACGATGAGCTGCTGGAGCAGTGCGGTACACCAGAGCCCGAGATGGTGCCCATTCAGCGTGGGGCCAGGCGGGGTCAGTTGTGCAAGACCAAGACCCCAGGATTCAGGGGGAAGTCAGTGCTGCTCACCTACCCCAACCTCGCTTCAAAGTCTACAGTGGATGAGATCCATCGCCAGTTTGCGAAACATCGCTATCGGCTAAACGAGCTTGTTGGGTACTTGAGCGCCACCAGGCGGTACAAGGGGAGGATGGGCAGATTGTTAGCCAGGGGAAATGGCACATGCACATCTTCGGTCATCTATGCCTCAACTTGAGGGAAGAGCCTCCAAACCTCCAGGATATGCGTGCCTTCGACATCAGGCTGGATGGGCGCATATGGAATCCGAGTATCTAACCCGCGAGGAATCACACCCATGTCTCATAAGGGACCAACCCTCAGGGCAACCACTATGCCGCTAACAGGTTGCTCAGATGCTATGTCAAGAAGATTGGGAACCCCGAGTTCCACACTAAGCCGGCACCAGGCATGGCGAAGAATGCTGGTGATTGCGATCCCTCCTGCAGGGTGGAGGGCCAGCGGAAGGGTCCCATCCACTGCAATGGGGATCCTCAGGATCACGAGGACTGGGACAGCACGGATCTCTTGCCGACCGTTGCCGATCCTCGTCAAGACATCGTCATGTTCGACGATAGTATCTCCAAATAGGACACCATGGCGAAGGCTCCCACGAGGTGGGATTTCGACGTTCTAGCCCCACAGCTCATACCCCGCGAGTGGATCCTCAACCGCCCATCCATTGAAATGCATAAGAACCTTGTGTATGGGCAGGCCAGGATCAAGCACATCGTCCCCTATACCGATGTCAGCACTAGGGCATACCGGGAGATACCCATCATGACTCGCTACTTTGATCGTTTTGTTCACAACAGGCCTGACGATCGCCAGCGATGTCCCTCGCTTTGCCTTGTCGGTCGCTCTGGATTGGGCAAGACCGATTATATCAGGCGCATAGGTGACCATGTCTACTTTGACGCCCAGATCTCATGCAAGCGCATGAATCCGGACGGCAGGTTCATGGTCTTTGACGATGTGTCCTACGAGAGGTATAATGGGGCGGGCAACCTGAAGCAGTACTAGAGTTGCCAGAAGCAGTTGGGACTACGGGATATGCATTGGAGGGGGGAGATGAGGTGGGGCCGTCCCTGTGTTTTCCTTTGTAATGAGGATGAGGATCCCTGGTTGGTTGGGCGATATGATACAGACTACCTGAGGGTTAACTGTATCTATGTGGACCTTAATGAATCCATGTACCAGAACAGGGACGGTATATTGGATGAGGTGTACACGCCCAGGGCGACTGTGCCACTAGTGCCGGAGTGTGGGATAGACTTGGATTTCCTTACAGTGTAGATTAGATTAGATTTCATTATAGATTAGATTTCATCTTAGAACAGAATGGTTTTAAACTGGGTACCGCATATATGACGGCGGATCCCACTCACTGCGGGTCCCAACCGCCTCGAGCCACGGAGATAACTGGTTTAAGGAAGGGTTGACGCTGAATGCTTAGTTGACGAATATGTGACGGCGGATCCCGCTCACCGCGGGTCCCAACCGCCTCCAGCCACGGAGATAACTGGTTGAAGGAAGGGTAGACGCTGCATGCTAAGTGTAGTCAACAACCGTTATCTTGAGGTTGGGCCTTGGTGCTTTGACCTCGCTGGCGCTCGAACAAAGTCGGTGTGTATTACTAAATGTTCCCCACCGATGACCCCACCGCCAACCAAAGATCTCAGAACATTATTATTATTATTATTATATATCATTAAGCTTGTAGAGCCAATGGCTATGAAGCTGGAGAAAATACATGATTGTAGTGCCACCCACTACTGGTCCCTGAATCCATCTCCTAATATCTGTTGTCCACTTTCCACTGGGCCTCCTGCCATTTCTCTCCTACTCCTCCCCTATTCCTTCTGCCTTCCTCCATTCCATCCACCTCTCCTCCTCTCTATCCTCCCATCCCCTTCTTTTCAAATCCTCCTCCTCTTCCCTCTCCTCTTCCTCCTCCCCTCTCCTTCCATTGCCAGAGCACTCATCTCTAGCAACTCCTTCTAAGTAATCCTTCCTTGTTCCTGCCCAACTCTTTCCAACAAATTTTCCAACAGCCAGCAGACCAGCCTTGGATCCAAGCACATCTGGGAGGTGTAAGTGTTGAGCAACTTGTCTGAGTAGGTGTCTGTATTGTTGATATCTGCTGCAGTACAGGAGGATGTGTTCTGGTGAGTGTGGGGCTGGTGGGTCTTTGTCACAGGAACAGGTATTCTGAATATTCTCATCCACTCTGCATAGAAAGGATTTGAAGTACCCCTGACCTAGCCTTAGTTGTGTGACTGTTGCAAGTTGAACTTTGTTGAGTTGTTGAAAGTGTGGTGCAGGAGTCAGAGATGGGAGGTGGAAGTGTATGGACCTAAAGTGTCTACCCTTTCTGGCATCAGGCAGTTGTGTCCAATACTTCTGCCAGGCCAGAAGGGCTGACAACTTGATCTGTGTCTTGAGTTTGGTCAGTGAAAGGTAGCTGTCCTGTGTAGGTTGGGGATACTCAGCTGCTTGTTTGGCTAGTCTGTCAGCTTCATCATTACCCTGTATACTAGTATGTCCTGGTACCAAGTGCAGATGAAGCTGCAAGTCCTGGTCAGAGTCCAAGAGGTCCTTGGTGAGTTGTTGAATCTGTAAGGAGATTTGTTGTCCTGGGTGTGAAGATAGCTTGTAGGAGTTGGTGATTGCTGCTTGGTTGTCTGTAAAGATCCAGATGTGCTTGAAGGAGAGGCTGGTCCTGCTGGCTTCTGTGAGTGCTCTGGCAATACCTACCAATTCCCCATCGTAAACCTTCATTTCCTTCCCCAGTCGAACCCTCCACCTTCCAACAATGTTTCCTGCATGCATCATCACCACTCCTGCTCCAACTCCGCCAGTCTTTATTTCACTCCCATCAGTGTAGAGGATAAGGTTGTCTGAGTTGTTGATGGTATTAAAGTGGATGCAATGTTCTCTGGCTGTTGTTGCTTTGTCTTGGGGGCTGATAAAGAGATGCAATCTGGGATGAAGATCTGGAAGACTGACATGCCATGGAGACTGAAGGTTGAGTTGGCATTGTTCAAGTTCCTGTCCTACTGGCAGGTAGTTACTTAATGAATTCAACACTCTGATCAGTTGGGTGGGAAACTTAGCTTGTTGGGAAGGTGATGTTCTCCAGTTAACCTGCACCTTCCCATATGGTTCAAGCTGGGGGTCAAATGTGTAGGTTGGTCTTCTGCTAGTTGGCAGAGATTGAGAAAAGTCTGAAACTGAGTTTGTGAAAGATCTCTGGATAGAGGCTGTGCAGATCAAGGGAATTGTTGAAGGGAAAGATGCTGGTGTTCTCTGCCTGACTGGATGATTTGGTCCCATCTGTAACACTCTGTAAGCATATCTCTTGCAAAGTCTGTCAAGCCTCAAAGGAACAGGAAGTGTTGCAGCTTCAATCTCAAGTGCAGCTGTGGGTGAAGTTCTGAATGCTCCTAGAATCCTCCTGTTAGCTGCTGATTGTAACTTCTCCAACTTGTTAGCAAGTCCAATCTGGCCCCAGTTTACTGGGTGGTGAAATCATAGAGAACCTTGGCGTTTGGTCCAAGGGCGGTACCTCCAGCGGTACTGCCCAGGGAGATAAATCCCTCAACATGAGGGTGGTAGAAGGGGGCGGTATTGGCCCCGCGAAAGATGGTTCTGACATCAGGTGGTGGGTTGAGACATGGGGGTGTGACTTCAGTGCCAACTATTTGCACTTCATCAACAACCGGTATGGTGAAGGGGATCCTGGCACGAGGCATCAGGTCATTGGTGGCGGGGGGGGCGAAGGTTGGGCAGAGGATTTCTATTGGTCCTGATGCCACCAGCACCCGGTGCAGGATTGGCGAGCAGATACCGAACCCTGCCTTGATGGTGAAGGACTCAATGTAGACCTTGGAGGGGTCCCTGAGAGGGGGTTTGAGATCGGGCGAGGTGTTGAACACATCGCAGAGTGGGTACCAGATGTATGGGGCCCAGTCAGCCAGGGGGTTGATGTCGTCGACCATTGTACGGCAGATGTCCGTCTGGAGCCTGACATTCCTCCAGCCTCGCTCGGAGTGCCAAGGCATTCTCATCTCCCTCAGCGCTCCCGATCCTAGCCCTACTCTCTTTAGATTAATGACTCAGAATGCTCTTGTCACAGAACTCACCCCATCGACCCTTGGCGGTCTTGCGCCCTTTGCGATTCATGCCCTTCATTATTCCACTGTTGCAGGATTTGTAGCTGGGCGCCTGCTTTGTCCGGTGCCCGGCCAGTTGGGCTGGCCCCTTGTTGGGGTGTGTGAACTTTGGTCATTTGAGGGTGACCCCCCGTGTCAACGTGAGGGTTCTCCTCTGGCGCTTGGGTGCCATCTTGGGTGTGTGTGGGCAGCACAGGTGCGAGCGCCTGATGGGTGGTGTAAGCGTTTTATGTATTCATGGGAGGTGTGGGTGGGGCAATGGGAAATGTGGATGGTGTGGGTGGGTGTGAGGGATTAAATTCAGCTGGATGGCCAACTTTTCCACAACTATTTTTGACCCACACAACTTGCATTGACAACGCATTTCCCACACATCTTTTCCAATGACCACAATACAATATGTCTGAATGCTTTTCAACTGTCCTGAACGATATTGAGACTGGGGAATCTGGTTCAGCCTCTCGCGCAGCCTCACCATGCATCGCTGGTCCCTCTGGAACTTAACCACACCGCTCTGGTCCTGATGACGCCGGCATCGCACGGACTCTCTTTCCAGGAATCGGGTTCACTACATTTTCCTACTCCTTTGATGCCGATATCCCACATGACCGTCGCACCTCCAGCACTGCCTCCATCGAGTCTGACAACTCCACTGCCAGTATGCCCGGGGCCTATGCCTTCATGGACCGTGGTGTCCACTTTGCCATGCTGATGTCCTTCTCGCTTTACTGGGGCCATCTTGGCCTTAGTGTCCCACCAAGGGTGATTGATGCTCCCGTCCTTCCTGCCCCATTCAAGTCAACACTGCATTGGAGCTCATATTCCAATTGAAGTGGTGAATTGATGACCCTCCCCACACCCCATGCAGTACCCTTGGCCATCAATATGACGTTCTACCAGCATTACTGCTACTCCAACAATCAGTTTGCCAATGTCGTAGAGGAAAATGGGAACTGCCGGGATATCACCATTCTCCTCGACTTCGCGATTCCCCTTGTTCCCTGGTTCACTGCCATGTACGGTGAGCATTACCCCGACTTTGCGGACTTCTGCCCCTTGATGCTTCTCCACCAGCGCCTGATGGAACGGATCAATCAGTCAGTGTGTGGGAACCAGAGGAGGGCTTCTGGTGTGGTGAGGACATGAGGCACAGGAGGGCACGGGAGGGTTACCTGGAGGGGAGGCAGGAACAGTTGGCTGGAAGGATGATATCTCTGAGGACGTGGTTCCTCTTGGGGGTGGGTGAGACTTTGGAGGATTTCCTGGGCCCGGATGATAGCATCTGCTATCAGCAGGTGCATGACGGGGAGGAGGAGGCTATCATGGATGCCTTGGCGGGATTGGGGCTGGCTTGGGGGTGGTGAACTTTAGTATTGGTTTGGTTTAGTTTAGTTTAGTTTAATTTTGTTTGTTTACTAATTGATTACTCGGTTTCCTATCCTATATCTTTCTAGAGGGTGATGGAGGTTGAAGCATTACTGCCTCATAGACACTCTCTCTATTGTGGAAATCAGGGACATACAGTCCACAAGTGTTGTCGGCACTGGGACCTTTGGCATGATAGGTTTACTTTATTGGGCTATTACAACATGTGCTAGGCAAATATTGTTTCGTCATGTCTGCCTTGTCAACACAAATGTAGTTATGGTTTGTGGGTAGTGCTGCTAGCGCTGCACTATTACGAAATGTATTTGGATCACATGCAGGGCCCACTTGCATCAGTGAGACCTTTGGTGACTGTTGCAACCATGCGGCTGCACCATGCAGTATGTGTGTTGGACCTCCATGGATTGCGGTAGCGGTTGGACATTTCGGTCGTACAATCCTCACATTCCTGTGTTGCTCGTACATGCATCCTGCAGGAGCATATGACTCACACAGCCATTATGATTCACTGAACCTGTGAGGTCTGCTGGCCATTGCGCTATTTACCGCGCAAGCATCAGCAAAATGTATACAGTACTCCTGGTCCACCAAGGGGTGTTATGGTCCATGTGGTGCACCCTGGTGCCACCTGGTCCACACTGGTCCACTGTTTCAGTTAAGTTTTGCAATTTCGGAATCAGGGCGGATCGGAGTGGACCAGGTGGACCACGGGCACCACGACCCCCCTTGGTGGACCAGGAGCGTTCAGGACCCCCGCGGACGCCCCTCTGACGTTTTCCTCACGAGGCTCAATGGGCGCTGCCTCAGAGATAATGGTTCCACCATGATCCGTCAGCTTCTATCGACGTGTATGCCTGACTGTGTCGTCATAGGCACCCCTGGTGTGCAGGGGTTGTCGTTTCCGCCAATGTGAATCAACTATCATTTGCTCAATCCTCGAGAGTGGCAGTGGTGTGGGTGCCAATAGGCACGCTGCGCTGCATTGGGGCACGGTCGTACCAGCCATAGTTGTGCATGCTTCGCGCAGTATGCTCCATAATATGCACATTTAAACACTTAGCCTGTTGGCCTTAGATTATGACTCACGCAGTAAGTCATGTGCCTGCCTCCTGTTGGTTGCATTGCAATAGGTGATGTCCAGGGCGAAGGGGGGATTGCCTAATTGGATTGCTCGCCTGCACCTACCCTCCGTGCCCAATTAGGAAGGTGAGTCGCACTCAGTGCGAAGTACCTCTTCACCCACTTTTAGCAGCGAGGTACATCCAGAGATGATAACCCTTACCCAATAAAGCGGATAGTATTTTATCCTCTCTCGATCCCCTAAGTACCTTCATATATATTTTAACTAGCAAACTACCGTTTAAAAGGGGAGGGCATAGTTGTCCCTAAGAAACAGTAAAATTAGCTGAAGGGGATCTCAAAGATCCTCTTTTTGCCAAGCCCCTGTCTTGTCAAACTCGCTGCTCTTTCTTAGGATGGATACTGCACAATGTCACTCTGCCGTGTCGCTCCCACCAACCTAGACTTGACGATGCTCGGTTGCCACACAATAGCGGCGCAACACCATTGTCTTTAAAATGTGAGGTGTTCCCCTCCTGTTGTCATGATGCTATTCCGGAAGACAATCTCACGATAGTACTCCACTCTGCACGATATATATACTGTACATTTTCACGATTGATTACATTCTCAATTCCCAATCGTATATCTCCACTTCCAATTTAGTCAAGTTATCGGATATCGACTTTCTCGACAATGCTCCCCCCTTCCCTCCAACTCCCTCACTTATTGCACATATATCGCCAACTCCAGCACCCTCGGCTATCGAGTGGGTGAGGGAGACCCCTCCTCCTCCTCATGTCGCTGCGAATGTTGCCATCGTACCTGATGACGATGCGATGCTTGAGCAGTGCGGAACACCCGAGGCCGAGATGGTGCCCATCCAGCGTGGGGCCCGCAAGGGTCAGTTGCGCCTGCACCAGAGCCCAGCATTCAGGCGGAAGTCGCTACTGCTCACCTACCAAAACTTTGATTTAAAGTCTACAGTGGACGAGGTCCATCACCAGTTCGCAAAGCATCACTATCGGCTATGCGAGCTTGTCAGGTGCTTTGAGGGCCAATAGGCTGTACGAGGGGAGGATGGGCCTATTGTTAGCGAGGGCAAGTGGGACATGCACATCTTCGGTCATCTATGCCTGAACTCGAGGGAGGCGCCTCTAAACATCAAGGATGTATGTGCCTTCGACACCAGGCTGGATGGGCGCATGTGTCATCCAAATGTCTCACCTGCTAGGAATCACACTGATGTCTGGTAAGGGACCAACTCTCAGGGCAACCACAAAGGCACTAATACATTGCTCAGGTGCTATGTCAAGAAGGTTCAGAACAATGAGTTCCCCACTAAGCCTGCACCAGGCACGGCCAAGAATGCCAGCAATTGCGATCCCTCCTGCACGGTGCAGGGGCAAAGGAAGTGTCTCATCCACTGCAATGGGGATCCTCAGGATCACAAGGACTGGGACACCAAAGGTCTCTGGCCCACAATTGCAGATCTGCGTCGTGATATCGTCAAGTCCGACGATAGCATCTCCAAATGGGACACCATGCCAAAGGCTCCCACCAGGAGGGAATTCGGCGTTCTAGCACCACAGCTCATACCTCGCGAGTGGTTCCTCAACTGCCCTTCCATTGAATTGCACAAGAACCTTGTCTATGGGCAGGCCAGGATGAATGACATCATGCCACATCCCGATGTCAACACTCGGGCATACCGGGAGATACCCATCATCACTCGTTACTTTGATCGTTTTGTTCAAAACAGGCCTGGCGATCGCTAGCGATGCTCATCGCTTTGCCTTGTTGGTGGCTCTGGATTGGGCAAGAGCAATTATATCAGGCGCCTGGGTGACCATGTCTACTTTGATTCTGAGATCTCATGCAAGGACATGAATCCGGATGCCAGGTTCATGGTCTTCGATGATGTGGCCTATGAGAGGTATGATGGGGCCGGGCACTGGAAGCAGTATTACCATTGCCAGGAGCATGTGGGGCTGCGGGATATGCATTGGAGGGGAGAGATGTTGTTGGGGCACCTGTGTGTTTTCCTTTGTACTGAGGATGAGGATCCCCGGTTGGTTGGGCGATACGATACAGAGTACCTGAAAGTTAACTCTATCTTGGTTGACCTCAGTGAATCCATGTACCAGAACAGGGATGGTACATTGGATGAGGAGTACATGCTCAGGGCGACTGTGCCACGAGTGCTGGTGTGTGAGATAGACTTGGATTTCCTTACAGTGTAGATTAGATTTCATTATAGAATAGGATGGTTTTAGACTGGGTACCGCATATCTGACAGGGGATCCCGCTCACCGTGGGTCCCAACCACCTCGAGCCACGGAGATAACTTGTTGAAGGAAGGGTTGACAGTGAATGCTGGGTGTAGTCATAAACTGTCATCTTAAGATTGGGTGTTGGTACTTTGTCCTCGCTGGCGCTCAATCAAAGTCGGTGGGTATTGCTAAATGATCTCCACTGGTGACCCCACCGCTGACCAAAAGATTTCACGAAAGATTATCGCAAAGAGACTTGCATACATGGCAGAGACACAAGGACTTTTACACAATGACCAGATGGGTGGCAATCATGGCAGGAGTGCTGTGGATGCTGTCATGGCTCTGGTACATGATGTGCAGCAAGCCAGATGTAAAGGTAAAGTACTCTCTGCCCTCTTGTAGATGTTAAAGGTGCTTTTGACTATTTATCCCGAGTACAACTACTCTTGGTACTTCAATCTTTAGGTGTTCCACCAGCAGTACTTGCTTGGACAGACACCTTCCTCTCCAACAAACAACTTGGTCTTGCATTTGATGGCCAAAGACAAACTCTGAAACCACTCAATACAGGAATTCCACAAGGCTCTCCAATCTCACCAATTCTCTTTCTTTTCTATCTCAGAAATCTTTTCAACAACCTTAGGCCAAGTTGACTTACTCCACAGCTAAGATCCTCTTCCTTTATTGATGATGTTGCATTGATTGTTACAGGACCTTCTGAAGAGGACAACTCCAAAGCATTAGAGAGGGCAACCAGGAAGGCCTGGAGCTGGGCAGCTGACAATGTCATAGTATTTGATGACCCCAAGACAAAACTTATGCACTTTCACAACAATACCTCCTCCAACACCACCAATACTCCTGTCACCTTACCCCATGGTACCATTATTCACCCTGCACAGAATGTCAGATGGTTAGGAGTTTGGCTTGACAGAAAGCTATTGTTCAACCATCATGCCCAACAAAAAACAGCTGCAGCAACCAGAGTACTCAACACTATTTCTAGACTTTCCAATTCAGAATGGGGACTATCTACTCCAGCAATGAGACAACTATACTACACTTGCAATACCCCAATAGCTAACTATGGTCCAGAAATATGGTGCAAAGGACAAGTTGGATTAGCTAACAAGTTGGAAAAGTTACAGGCTCAAGCTAACAGGAGAATTCTAGGAGCTTTCAGAACATCACCAACAGTAGCACTTGAGATAGAGGCTTCAACCCTACCTGTTCCCTTGAGAGTTGACAGATTGTGCAAAAGATATCCATACAGAGTTTTACAGATGACTTCAGATCACCCTGTCAGCCAAAGAGCACCATACTCTTATCCTTCCACACTTAAGTCCACCACCCTGTTGCCTGAACCATCTTCCTTCTCTTCAGATTCTGAACCTTCGTGCACTCTGCCACCTACACGAGCTACCAGCTACAGATTTGATCCACAACAAGAACCATAGGGGAAGATGATTGTTGACTGGAGACTTTCATCTTCCCCACAAGCTAAGTTTCGCACCCAAGTGATTAGAGTATTGAACACATTGAATAACTATCTACCAGCAGGACATGAAGTTGAGAAATGAAACCCACAACCTCAACCACCATGGCACACCAGCCTTCCTGATCAATACTCAAGACTACATATCTCCATTAGCACTAAAGACAAAGCCAGAGCAGCCACCCAACACAACTCACTCTTTATCCATATCAACAATTCAGACAATCTTATCCTATATACTAATAGAAGTGAATTACCCCCAGGAGGAGTTAGAGCTGGAGTGGTCATGATTTATAATGATCAGGTGGTGGGTAGATGGTGTGTTGGACTTGGGAGAGGAATGAAGGTTTATGATGGGGAGTTGGCAGGTATTGTCAGAGCACTCACAAAAGCCAGCAGGACCAGCCAATCATTCAAGCACATCTGGATCTTCACAGACAGCCAAGCAGCAATTTGGAACTCCTACAAGGTCTCACCACATCCAGGGCAACAGCTTTCACTACAGATTCAAGAACTTTCTAAGGACCTCCTGGACTCTGACTTGGACTTACAACTTCATCTGCACTGGGTACCTGGACACACTGGCATACAGGGCA
This sequence comes from Tuber microsphaerosporum, assembly GCA_003521225.1. Classification (NCBI taxonomy): domain Eukaryota; kingdom Fungi; phylum Ascomycota; class Pezizomycetes; order Pezizales; family Tuberaceae; genus Tuber; species Tuber microsphaerosporum. Next base: position 3,415 of record QOVD01002726.1, on the reverse strand, counting down.
ATGATGAAGCTGATACACTTGCACAACAAGCAGCTGAGTATCCACAACCCATATAGGACAGTTACCTCTCACTGACTAAACTAAAGACAGAGATTAAACAGTCAGCCCTTATAGCTTGGCACTATTACTGGACCAAGCTGCCAGATGCAAGAAAGGGTACCCACTTTAGGTCAATTCACTTCCACCTACCATCTCTCAGTCCACCACCACACTTTACACTCCTCCCCAAAAATCAACTTGCAACAGTCATCCAACTCAGACTTCATCATAGTTATTTCAAATCCTATCTGTCCAGAGTGGATGAGAATATTAACAATAGATGTACTAGTGATAAGCAACAACCAACATCACAAACACCTGAACACATCCTTCTCTACTGCAGTAACTATCAACAATACAGACATCTACTCAGACCAGTTGCCAAACATTTTTACCTTCCAGATGTGCTTAGAACTAAAGCTGGCCTGCTAGCTGTTTGAACATTTGTGGGACAGAGTGGAGCTGGGACCAGGAAGGACTACTTAGGAGAAGGTACCAGGGCTGAGTGCTCTGGCAATGGCAGGAGAGGGGAGGAAGAAGATAGAGGGGAAGAGGACAGTGAGAGGAGAAGGGAGGTATGGGAGAAGAAAGGGGTGGAGAGATGGAGAGAGTGGAGGAGCGCTGAAGGAGGAGAGGGAGAGTAGAATGGAATTGGCAGGAGGCCTAAAGGAAAGAGGACATCAGGATTTATGAGAGGGAATCAGGGACCAGGAGTGGGAGGCAGTGCAATCATGTATTTTCTCGGCTTCATAGCCTTTGACTTTGTAAGCTTAATGATTTATAATAATAATGAGAATAATCATAATGACTCCGAGTAAGTAAACGATAGCCTGCTAGAACTTACAATGTCAGAATTCAGTAAACTGACTCTTCTATTTCAGAGGGCCCTATGGCGATATCATATATGCTAAAAGTTGGTATAGATTCAAGAATCCCAGGGAACTAAGGGGCCGCGGCAATATTTGGCGTCGTGAGGTAAAGGCTGACATACAGGGGTGCTCATTTGATCCCAGGCGGTTAACCGACCCTCAAAGCGCGTCTATCATTCTCTTCACCAGCTCCCTTATCCCTGTCCAGTCACACAACAAGCTTATTAAAAACAAGCATGATAAGGACGACGTCAAAGAACTCAATCGCCAACTGAGGGTGTTGGTCAAGGACATGGCTAGGAAACTCAAGACAGCGAAGGAGCATGAAAATGCAAAGTGCCCTAGTGCTGGCGTAGTGGCAGGACCTGCGAGTGAGACATTTTCCCGATTCAAGTTCAAACACTCCAATATAAACACATTTGCCGAGTAGCACCTTCCGTCTCGACATGCGGTAATTGTGCATGGGTTATAAGGATCCACATCATTGGCCGAACGAATGCTCCAAAAGCTGGGCATCAATTCCTTGGCCACACCAGTTGCTCCACCAACTCCAAATGGGGAATTGCATGAGGAGTCCTGGCATCACCGAGCATGCAAGTGCTCATTGAGACCTTCAAGGAGCAACATGTAGAGGTGGTATTCAAATGCTCTCGATATCTCATCGGTGCGAGAGGAGATAGCAGATGCGCATTACGTCGCGGTGCTGCAACCCTTCTCCCTCTCATAGAGCATATCATTCTGAACGAAGATGTTGACATTGAGGCGTGCCTGCTTGCCAACGAGAGCAGACATCCCTTGGACGTCGTGGTGCTGGAATAGCCCGCCGACGTGGTAGAGGATGGAAGCCAAACGCCGGACCCTGCAAATGGGACATACTAGTATATTCAACCCAAGGTCTGGGATCGCACTCGGCAAACTAGAGATTCCATCAAGGTTACACAAAAGGAGGTGAATGACAGCGACAACGAAGAGAACAATGATCAGGAGGGCGAGGGTATGGGTATGGGGGAGAAATGAGGGTTGAATTGGGTGGAGCAGGAAGATATGGGTAAGGAGGAAAATAAATAGGAGGAGAACCACTCCACCGAAGACAACGACTCCACTACTGACGACAACAACAACAAGGATGACAAGGAGGAGGAGGAGCTGGTGGAGATGGTGGATAATTCTCAGGAGCGCCAGCAGGAGAGCGCAATTGTCATCGTAAAAGTAAGATTCTACACTTTAAGTTAACATCAGATCGAAATTGAATACCTAAAACACCGGAATGGTATGGCGAACATGGGCCCTTGACGCAAGGCCGCCCGGCATGGTTAAACTATTGTGATCAGAACAAGGAATCGGATGACAAGCCGCTGAGCTCTGCAATGCCCTCTGATGCCCCGCAGATCAGATACCTTAAGGAGGCTTTCAATAATGGCCCATTGATATCACAACTCCTGATCAAAGAATCCAGACGGCGTGTTGGGCTCAATGGTGCCATAGAGAGCCCTTCTGCTGGCCCCTCAGGCACATGCACTGTACGTCCAGCTGCCCCCTTCCCCCCCACTATCCCCACAGTCACACAGGCTCCCGGAACTCCAGTTGCTGCGACAATTACTCCAGCTCCCACGATGCCAAACGCTTGGCCTATTCCTCCGCCTTGCACAACTTGAACACCGAATCCTACCACTCTCACTACGATCCCTCCTATCCCAATCGCCCCCCTCTCCCTCATCAGCCCCACAGTTCCTCCAGCTCCGGGGACCTCAAATGCTGCAATGATTGCTCCAGCTCCCACTGCTCCAAATGCTGCATCTATTTTGCCCCCTGCTACAACCCCAGCTCTTCCGAGGCTTCCAATGATTCACCCTGCTCCCATCGCTCCCCCGGCCCCTGACTCTCAAAAGGTCGCCACAGTGTGAGGCACAAAAACGCAAAAGCCAAAGCTACAATGACGAACCCGCTGGATTGCCAAAATCTGATTTCTGTCTTTGGAGGATTATCCCTGGGTCTTTATATTCTTAAGCTGTGTCTGATTGTGATGCTGTTTTGTGGTTGGAATGTCTGGAGTTGTGTCTCCAGTGTAGGGTGTTTCTTAGCAAGTGTCAGGGTAATCATAGCATTGCTCCCTTACTTTAGGGTCTCATACCTATTGTGATCTCTCGCGCCAGGCACTGTGTAAGATAGTCATGCCCTTTCCCCCTGACTCTAGCATTGGCGACTCCTAGCTTTACCAGGCCTGAATAGTGCTCCTACTGGAAATTCATCTGTACTCAGGGCGTCTCGCCTTTTCAATCCACAAGCGGACTGGCGTTCTGGGCCTGTGAATACAATTATCTAGATGTTGAGTGGTGTTGATTCGAGTTGCAGAGATGAGGCTTTTTTTTCCATTGTTTTAATCCTTTTTGGGTGTGGCATATGTCTTGTCAGAATTATTGTCACTAACTCATACTCTCTCTGCCTAGATGTCACCTCGCCTCCTACCTTAGGCATACCCATTTAGTGGAACCTTTTAAACAACGAAT